>PYAF01001006.1:217824-229785 GCA_007407185.1 Glycine tomentella
TACTGCAATTAATTGATATTTCTATTTTAATTTAGATATATTCCTTAATTCTGTTAAACCCCCATTACACGTTTAATCCCTTAACACAGATAATTGATCCTTGAGAGACGACCTAGGAGTCACTTCCTAGTACTACATTTAATTGAATTAATTTGACTGAGTACAGATGTTGATGTGAATAAGATAGGTGGATTCATGTTTCCATGTTCCAAGTCCAGTACGAGGCTTTGGAGAAACAAAATCTAATGCTACATACAGTACGATATGTAGTACCCAGGTGCAAGGATATATGGCAAAATTCATGCATGTTTGCGTAAGACTATAGCAGCGTCCACACTCAGTGTGGTCATATACAGTACGATATGTGGAGGTCATTTTTCCTGGGATAGTTCATCTCATGCATTCATATAGTTGCATATTTCTTGTGGATGTGTTTGATTATTTGAATGATTTTACTAACCTCCTAATAAGTTCGGGATTTAGCTTTGCCTACTGAGAAATTTATTTCTCACAAGATTTGTTTCATGTTTTTCTTAGATGGCAGCCCTGGTCAGGTTCCTTGAAGCTCTGGAGTAGTGTTGATATATTGAAGGAGCTATGTACTAAGCTGGATTTTGAAAAGAGTTTTGTACTTGTATAAAATTTTGTAACAGAGACATTGATTAATGAATTAGTCTTTACGTATTTTGTAAATTTTAATGACTTAGAATTTTTACTAATACACGTTTCTTGAAAAAATTTTATTCTAAGTAAAAATGCTAGTAATAAAATCAACTTAGAAATTAGGTCGTTACATCATCAGGTTGTCTCTCTCCTTAATCATTGTGTGTAAATTTGTTTTTGAATTTCTGTTGTAAATTGCTATTGTAAGTGGGTTCTTCTAGCTTGGGTTTAGAGAAGGGTTCTCTAGTTAAAGAACAGAGTAGTGTTCTCTGGTTCTTGCTCCTTAGAATTCTAATAGGGTTTTAGATTGCTATTCTTTATCTAGGGTTGATAAAGGGGAGGTTTTGTAATACTCTTGTAAGAACAAGATTTATAATAGTGGAACTCTAATCTAGTGTTGATTAAAAGAAACTGGATGTAGCTTCAGTTGTGAAGTGAACAAGTATAAATTGCTTGTGTGTTGTTTCTCTATCTCTATTATTCATTGATTCTTTGATTCATATTCATTGTTCAACAAGTTCTGTTTTGAGCAAATTCATTCCAAGTGACTGAGCTATTTGATTGAGTAAAAAGATTTCTTGGTTTTGCAAGTGATAAAGATTCTGGAACTCTAATTTGAATTAATTTTAAAATACCAAGGTTTTAACCAATTCACCCCCCCCCCCGGCTCTTGGTTATTTTGAGTATTCCCTTTATTTTCAGCACCTCTTGCTAAAAGAGACTAGTCTCAAACAATAGCCCCGATAAAGCTGCTAGTACCAGGTGAACTCATATTGGCCAAAGTGGAAGAGAAGGAAATGGTAGAGAGATTCGGCATGGTGCTCACTAACCCTCCGTAATATCTAACATGTCGAGTCTTATGTCGGTCATATAGAACACCAACACATAGAAAAAAGGCTGAAGGAACCAGTCCATGACTTAACATCGGTGGAATGCTACCTCCAATTCCCTGTATGTTCGATAGAGCCAAAGATTCCCCCCCCCCTGATCGGAGTATGCCGATTACCCCCCGAACCGTACAAGATAGTTACCGCCTATCATACGGCTTTCTAACTTTACTTTTTTTCTGGTCGTTCCGCTCTGCTAGGAACACATCCTTCCTCGCAATGGTAGCCTGTCATGCACCCTCCCATGGTATCCACGTATATCCACATCACACAATGACATTATCAATATCAACATCACATCATCTCAATATCATCATCATACATATCAACTCATCTCATTTGCAACATCATCAACAACATCACAAACAATTGTATTTCACATCTATACATAATACATATGTCTGAGATTCACATTTACAATTCATCATATCACAAGACTGATATTTTTAGGAAAATTCTAAATTAAAGAGGAGGACTACAATATATAAAATACACTCTTATTCCCATTTTAAAAATTTAATAAAGAATTAAATAGACGAACATATTATAAATTTTGGGGCAGAGTATCCCCTCTAATTAAGACTTTTCCCAAAAATCCAATCATCACAACACAACATCATTCACAGTTTTATCCATCAACAAACTAATTCATCGCATTCCATTAGTTAAAAACATAGTTTTTCTTGAAAACAAGCACACAGTAGGGACAGACAGTTATCTTCATAGTTGGACTCCCTGGCCCCCAACTATGGTGTCAAAACTATAACAAAGGAATAAACTCCCCTTACCTATCTTTGTCCCTTTATTAGTTTGTTGTAGCGTCATTTTGATGTCTCTCAAGTTCATGTGTTAATCTACACATCATTAAATTCTCATCTTTTAGTATGTTAAACTATACTTCCTAAGCTTTCTAACAAGCTATCACATGACTTATTTGGATTTCTAAAACTCTAGATTTAGCATTTTTAAAAGTAGATTTCAAAGCTGCCAACAAGTTCCAGTTTCCACACTAACATCTCTTAGTGTTCTCGTGACTGCGAGCAGTACACAATTTATATTTATCTGAAATTTTTATATGTTATAGTTGATATCCATATCTTTAATTCCCTATGTCATACACTTAATTTGAGTAAGAAATGAGAGAGAAATAAATTTTTCAAAACGGATGGCAGAATTTGTTTGGTGTGGACAGTTTCAGACAGCTTGAGCTAAATAATTTCTGGGCACGATTCACTAATTATTTTGGTCCCATATTTTAGGACAACATAGAAAAAATCCTAATCTTTAAAATGAGTGGTCAAACACCTCATTTGGTTAAGTACATAGGGAGATATGAAATTCTAAAAACAATTCAAAAATTCAGCTTAAACCATACGAATTTCAACACCAATACTCACCTCAATATTTGGCTGGAATGATTCAAGAGCTTGAGGAGTAAAGTTTCTATCTTCTAATAGAATATTTTGGATGAAGAAATGATAGGTAATTTGGTGAAAGGGGTTGCAGTTTTGAGTGAGAAGAAGATAAGAAACTATAAGTGAAAGCTATGGTTTTAAGTCAAGAAGGAGAAAGAAAGTTTAAAGCAAAGTGAAAAGAGAAAAAGAAGAAAGTGATCGTGAGGTGGAGAGTGAGAGATTTTAGGTGCAGAATTTTAATTCAAAGAGAGTATTTATAGAAGAAAAACTAGTTAGGATGGGAAGGATTTAGTTAGGATGAAACCTAGTTAGGCCTTAGTTTAGTTCTAATTCAACTAAGTCATCATGCCATGAAGATACTTTAATTCCTTGCATTTAATGCATTCAAAAAGCAAAGATTCCCTCCTTAAAGACCAAAGTGCACATGGAAAGGTTTCCCAAAGGCTTGATTTTGTTTGCTTTGCTCACATAATGCATTGGCTCTTGCACACACTCACATTACGATCATACTTCCATTTCTATTGGTTTTATTTTAAAAAAAAAAATCATGTACAAGCATGCTTCCATTAAAGTTTTGTCTCTTTTGTTTATACCATATGTACTTCATGTGTTTTCCAATTAAGGTGATGGCTACTAATGTGTCATTTATCTAAAATCTTAAGCCTTTACCCCAAATCCTGCACAGCTAGGATTGGTTTCTTTTCATAAATTAACTAATCACAACTAAATATATTCTTAAGCACTTCTAAACTTATCACTTGGATCCATTTGTTTTCATCCTATCCTTCTTGTACAACCATCACAAGTATTTCTCATGTGATAAATTTCCTCATCATATCATCACATAGTCTGAAATTATAGCTAATGATAGGTTTAGATATTCGTGAAATTTTTCTTTATTTTTAATGTGAGGTCTATTTTCTTGTATTTATTATATTGAATAGTAAAATTTAGAGATTATCTTATGACTTACTTAATCATAAATTTTTAGCCAGTCTAGGTACTCCTAGATTTCTTGTGATATTTGTTTGTTACTAAGGGTATTTTGGTAATTTGACATCCTAGGGACACTTTTGTAATTTCATCAAGTTTTCACAAAATATCTAAGGGTATATTTGTAATTTGTCACTTACTCAAGGGTATTTTTATAATTTTCAATTCAAAATATCCTAACAAAAATATCTAAGGGCATTATGGTAATTTTACTTCAATGGCATTATTGTAATTTTAGCTCAAGGGCATTATTGTAATTTTACTTCAAGAGCATTATGGTAATTTTCACATATAGAGAAAGGGCAATATGATCATTTCCCTTCAATTTTTTTTGTAATTTTTTTTAAATTTCTAATTAACATTTCACATAAATAATTCAAATATAGACCAAACAAACTTCACACAATCTAACATTCACATCAAATAGTTACACAAGATTAATTCACACTACATTTTAACTATATATTTTCAATTATTGAAATTTCAGGACATTACAATATCTATCGTCATCACTTCCCTGAAAATGATAATCTACACACACATAATTACAAAATAGTATTTTAAATAACTACGAAATAAATTTCCTAATTCCTTACACATGATAATAATTCATAATTAACTATTAAAGAAAACACACATATATACATCAAGATATATTTTAATTGGTATATACATGATTAGACACAAAACTAAACACATTGTTTGAGTCATGAATTTCAAAATAAATTACATGAATATATGCATATACATTTGCAAAGCCTTTTGTCAATTTCAACCAAGCACTCCACGCACATTTTCTTATCCTTTTATACCTATATAATAATAGTAAATCTTAACATTAATTCTCATCTAAGATGTTAATTCTATGTGTGAGAGAAGTAACAAATACAATCACGATGTCGAAAGCAAATATTACCATGAGACCCATATATTACATATAAACAAGATAATTCAACCATTTAATATGATATTTAGGCACTATTAATACCAATTCCTTTATAACAAAAAATAAAGAAATAAATGTATCTTTCAATAAGTATGTATACATGAAGGTTTAGAAACAATTATTTTACTTACATCTCGAAATAAGTAATTTGTATTATTTGTTATTCTTTTTCTTCTCTATCAATTGTATCAACAAAATTTTCTCACTCTTTCTCTTTTTCTCAGTCCTCGGGTAATCCACTAATATTAAGAGAGATTGTATATGTGTATAATTATAGGGAAAAGAAGTGTCTATTATTATTTAAGTGTTGTATGTAATTTAAAATTAGATGATTTAAGATTTAACTAATCTTTGTTTATTATTTATCTTTAATATTTTTGTTTATTATGATTAATATTATAAACACGGGCCACTGCTTTTTTTGTTTTATCTAAAGCCTTTGTGAATACTATTCACGTACAGCGGTGCCAAATTGGCTAAAACAAATTTCTTTTTATTTCTGTTATTATTATCTTTAAATCAAATAATTATACTAACTCCTCTTTAAGAGATTATAATAATCCATTTTTTCCTAACAGATTAAATGATTATATATTTAAATAATCTTTATCTACATAATTATTTGATAGTTTTAAGATGTTACACAAATGACCAAATACAAATTCTTAGAAGGTTGTCTCATATAATAGTTCTTGATTTAGATGTGTTTTGATGCCATAATTGGTCTGAATGTAAGTGACCACTAGAAGGCTGTATCTTATAATTTAAAATACTTCATGATCTAGAAAGTGTTTTGACGCCTAAATTGGTCTAAATGTAAGTGACAACGACCACTTGATGGAAAGCGCCAAACTCGTTCACCAACTTATAGAAAATTATTAATTATTTTTTATCAACAAACATTAATTTATTAATTTTATTAGAAACATCAATTGGAAAATTTGAAACCGCCATCTCTCCCTTCTTTTTCTCTTGGCCCGTCTCCAAACAATAGACCAATCTTATATCTTCATAAAAATACAAAACTCATTTACTCCATCTGAATGTATAATTTGTTAATAGTGCACAAAATTGGGTTCCTCTTTTCAGATGACAAAATTGAATATGTAGAAATAGTTGGGATTTGGTTAAGTAGTGCTACTGTTGAAAGAAACATATTCTTTCCTCTTAAATTCTAAAATAATTATGATTGACTTGAATAACCTGCTTAGTGGATAACTATAGGCACAAACCCTTTTTAATGGTTACATTTAACCCAACTTTGATTCGGTTTCATATTTTCTTTAATCTCATTTACAAACGATACAATTCATAAATTTTTTTACAAAGGACAAGCTTGACTTCATATATGAATCCTACTACCGACATAGCTAATTAAAGTGTCACTATCCAACTTGACAATAAACTAAAACTTTAGTAGGCATTTATTATTCAATTGAATATTCAAAGTGACCAAATATGTACTATTTCAGCATTTCTTACCATTTCTTAGTATTATTAATTTCAAACACGACAAGTTATGCGCGTTCGTTCTGTCTTGGAAACAATTTAGGATGCTATTTGGTCATGTGCCCAACATAAGATGACAGAAATTGACAACATTCTCTTCCTAAACTTAAAAACAATTTGACTGTCACAACCACGCAACCTTCCTTCAACACTAAGGTCACAGCGCTAGCTAGTATACTAATTTTGTAAAATATATGTTGTCTCATGTATAAAAGTAGTGTTATTTTGATTTAATGAGAAAATGGTAAAAAAGTATTATTGGTATGAGAGTTATTAGAAGTTATGGAAGTTACTGGAAGTTATAAAATAGATAACTGTTGATAGGTGCAGTTATCGAAAAGTATAAAAGGCATTTGGTTTCTGAAAAGAAATATACAGAAACATAAAAGGTCATCATTGTCTGTTCATGAAAGTTGTATCACATCCCTATCAAAAGACGATACAAGAATTGAAAGGATCAAGACTTTGAGAAAACATTATACCATTAAAGAGCTTCCGCAATTATGGACAATGTATGTTTATGTAAAACTCATGAATTCTCAATATGCTTTTCATGTTCTTGATATGATTGTTATTGAACATGAAATTATTGATTATTGCTTTCATGTGGTATCAGAGCATGTGTTTGGGAATTCATGTTTTTTCATGTATGGTTATGAATGAATTCTTGATTATTGAAAAATTAAGTTTTCGAAAGTTATGATTAAAAGAAAGATACTTTCATTAACAATGTATGGATTCTTTTGAAAAGAAAGAATAAAGACATAAATAGTGGTAACTTTATATATCTACTGAAAATTCAATTCAACATTTTGGTTTTCATGATGGCATTTTCATCAAATCTGATGCAAGGCTACTAATATATTTATGTTATGCAATTATTGTGGATACCTCTATTGAATTCAATTATTGCAAGACCTATTATTTATGGATTCATGAATTCGCATTATGTGACATAAATTTATATAGAAGTTGTAGACCTTTATTGTTAATTCTTGGTAATTAGAGAATAATTGAGGTTGCCAAGAATATGATAAAGTGTAAAATTCACTTATTATTTATGAAATGTTTATAGTTTGGAATTAAGTATGGTGAATTTGTTAGTCACCAAAGTGGCCAAATTCTTGATGAATTGATTAGTCCCAAACGTTATGATTATGTTTCAATTACCATGACTGTGATGATATGAATGGTATAAAATTATTGTTTATGTTGTGGTATATTGAAGTTCATTATTATAGGACAGTTAAGGATCAACCCGAAGGATGATTACTTGTTTTATAATAAATGAACATGAATGTTGATATTGATGATACACTTCTGGTTTCATTTGGACATTCAAAGATGACAAATAGTTCTAGTTGGGGTGCATCATTGTCAAATTATGAAAAACAAAATTTGTAGCATCATTATGGTTCAATGTTGTATATTAATGGATCCCCAAAGGTGAACATTAATATGCATTTTATGATGTATGAACCTGTGAAGTATGTTAGTATGTGATATGTATAATTCAAAACATTAATGTTATACCTTAAAGTACCTGTTGCTATACATTCGCTTTTCTCAACTATTGCAATTTTCAACAAACTAAACTTCTTTGAATGGAAAGAGCAAATTGAATTTTACTTTGAGGTAATGGATTTGGATTTGGCTCTTAGAGAAGAGAGACCTAGTGCTATTACTGATGCAAGCACTGAGGATTAAAGAGTCCATTTTAAGAATTGGGAAAGATCCAATAGGTTGAGTATGATGTACATGCGAATGAGCATTGCAAGCAACATTAAGTCAACTTTTTCACAAACTAAAAGTGCTAAAGAAATGATAAAACTTGTGGAAGAGTGCTCCCAAACTGCTGATAAGTCTATTACTGGGACACTTATGAGTACCCTGACCACCATGAACTTTGATGGTTCACGTACTATGCATGAGCATGTTGTTGAAATGACAAACATTGCAGCAAAATTGAAATCATTGGGAATAGCTGTGGATGAGAATTTCCTGTTGTAGTTCATATTGAACTCATTACCGTCTGAGTATAGTCCTTTCCAAATGAACTATAATATCATGAAAGACAAATGGAATGTGCATGAATTACACAATATGATAGTTCAAGAGGAAACCAGAATTAAGAACTAGGGAATTCATTCCATCAATTATGTTAAACATCAAGGAGCTGAAAAGAAAAGTGGTAAGAAACATGAGAAGAAGGGAAGGGGACCATTAAAGATCAATCAGGTCTTCTCTTCTCAAATCCACAAGAAGGAACATAATGGAAACAAATGTCATTTTTGTGGTAAGGTTGGGCACTTCCAAAAGAATTTCCCAAAACGTAAGGCTTGGTTTGAAAAGAAAGGTAAGTCTTGTGCTTATGTATGTTATGAATAGAACCTTGCTGAATTTTCGTGTAATACTTGGTGGATTGATTTTGGATGTACAACTCATGTTTCTAGTGGTAGTTTCAGTTTGTACAAGCACAATCATTTAATTGGTAATGGTACCTTATGTAATGGATTATACTATTATGTCTTGATAATCTTTATGCTGAAACACTTATGACTCTGCATCATAATGTTGGTACTAAACGTACCTTAATTAATTAATGTACTGCTTACTTGTGGCATAAATATTTGGGACACATTTCCAAAGAAAGAATTGAAAGATTGGTAAAGAATGAAATCCTTTTGGATTTAGATTTTACTGATCTACAATGTTTGTGTGAATTGTATCAAAGGCAAACAAACAAAACACACAAAGAAAGGAGCCACAAGAAGCATTCAGCTTCTTGAAATTATACACACTAATGTATGTGGTCCGTTTGATGTTAATGCTTTCAATAAAGAAAAATATTTTATCACCTTCATTGATGATTATTCACGTTATGGTTATGTCTATTTGCTACATAGTAAATCTCAAGCTATAAATGCTTTAGAGATTTACATTAATGAAGTTGAAAGGCAATTAGGCAGAAAGGTGAAAATTTTCAGGTCTGATAAGGGTAGTGAGTATTATGGAAGGTATGATGAAAGTAGACAACATCCGAACTCATTTGCTAAATTCCTGGAAAAGCGTGGAATTTTTGCTCAATACACAATGTCCGGTACACCATAACAAAATGATGTTTCAGAAAGGCGTAATAAGACCTTGTTGGATATGGTTAGGAGTATGTTAGTCAGTCCCAAAGACTCCTTTTGAACTTTGGATTGGAAGGAAACCTAGTTTAAGTCACCTACATGTTTGGGGTTGTCAGGCAGAAATTAGATACTACAATACGCAAGAAAAGAAATTGGATGCAAGGACAATCAATGGTTATTTCATTGGTTATCTAGAAAAGTCGAAAGGGTATAGATTTTATTGTCCTTATCATACTACGAGGATCATTGAATTTGGAAATGCTAGGTTCATTGAGAATGATGAAGTTAGTGGGAGTGAAATACCACGTAAAGTGGATATTCATGAAGTGAGAATACAAGTTCCATTGACTTATATCTCTAGTAAAGTTGTTGTTCCTCATGTTATTGAACCAATCAACAATAATGAAGAACGAATTGATGATCCCACTATTCATGATGAAATTACTGTTCATGAACCAAGTGAGCCCATAATAGAAGAACCACAACAAATAGCATTAAGAAGATCTCATAGAGAAAGGAGATTTGTTATTCCTAATGATTATGTGGTATATCTACAAGAGTCTGAATTTGACATGGGTATTCAGGATGATCCGGTTACGTTTTCACAAGCCATGAATAGTGATAATGGTGATAAGTGGTTAGATGCCATGAAAGATGAGTTGAAATCTATGAAAAAAAACAAATAAAGTTTGGGATCTTGTTGAGTTACTAGAAGGGTGCAAGAGAGTTGGTTGTAAGTGGGTCTTTAAGGCCAAACATGACTCTCATGGTAACTTGGAACATTATAAGGTCAGACTAGTGGCAAAGGATTCACTCAGAAAGATGACATTGACTACAAAGAAACTTTTTCACCGGTTTCGAGAAAGGATTCTCTAAGAATCATTATGGCTCATTATGATCTAGAGTTACACCAGATGGATGTGAAACCGCCTTTCTAAATGGGAATTTAGAGGAAGATGTGTACATGGACCAACCAATGGGGTTCACAGAAAAGGGTAAAGAGCACATGATGTGCAAACTTAAGAAATCCATATACGGATTTAAACAAGCCTCAAGAAAATGGTACCTTAAGTTTAATGATATTGTTGTTTCCTTTGGATTTAAAGAAAACATTGTTGATCAATGTATATATCTAAATGTCAGTGGAAGCATGTTTATATTATTGATTTTGTATGTTAATGATATTTTGTTTGCAACTAACGATCTTGGTCTTTTAAATGAGACTAAGAAGTTTCTCTCTAGTAACTTTGAAATGAAAGATATGGGTGAGGCATCCTATGTGATTGGGATAGAAATATTCTGTGATAGATCATAAGGATTGTTAGGTTTGTCTCAGAAAGCATATATTAATAAAGTTTTAGAGAGATTCAGAATGGAAAATTATTCATCATCTCCGATTCCAATTTAGAAATTAGACAAGTTTAGTCTCATGCAATGTCCTAAGAATGAATTGGAATGAAAGGAAATAGAAGCAATTCCATATGCATCATTTGTTGGGAGCCTAATGTATGCTCAGACTTGTACGAGACCAAATATTAGATTTGCAGTTGGAATGTTGAAAAGATAACAGAGTAATCCTAGTATGAATCATTGGAAAGCTGCAAAGAAAGTTCTGAAATATTTGCAAGGCACTAAATGTCACATGCTTACTTATAGGAGCTCTAGTAGCCTATATATCATGCAAAAGTGCGAAACATTCTGTAACTGTTGCATCCACTATGAAAGCTGAATTTGTGGCATGCTTTGAGGTCATGGTTTAGGCTAAATGGTTGCGGAACTTTATTTCAGGGCTTGAATTGGTTGACAGTATTGATAGGCTGCTGAAAATTTATTGTGATAATTTTGCAGCAGTCTTATTTTCTAAAAACGACAAGTATTCCAAAGGAGCTTGTTGCGAAGGCGGCAAGTGCACCGCTTATTTCAAGTAATAAAGTGGGTAAGTAAGTATCGTCTCCACAGGGATTGGTGTGAAATTCACGGTAATTCTAGGTCTAAGCAATTGGAAGTAAAAAGAAAGAATTTGTGAAAGAATTTGGTTGTTGTTTGAATATTGTAAATAAAGACAGAAATTAAAGAACTTAAATTGTAGTAAATTTGGTTGTTACCAATGGATGGAATGATTGTGGTCAGGATGCAATCCCCTTTGATTCCTACCTCTTTCACTTAACTGGTTATCAAGTTTCAATTACTTCTGATTACTCAGAGGATACATCTATCCAAATTTAGTTAAATCCTAATTCCTTAGCAATTTAACCCTTTAACCTGAATTGAAATCCTAATCCCTTAGCGATTCCTATCAAGCTAAGCATTTAAAAGAATATATCATAAGTTGATTGTTCTGATTGCTCAGAGAATAAATCTTTTCTAATTTAGTTAACCCCTAATCCCTTAGTGAATTAACCCTTTAACCTGAA
>PYAF01001006.1:258944-315458 GCA_007407185.1 Glycine tomentella
AACCTAATATATATGTCGCTAACAAGTTCATATGATCCTAACAATTTTCTAATTTAAAAATATAACAAACTAAATAGTACGCACAATCAGTTAAATCGACTTACTTGTTGACAGCGCTTCAAATTCGGCAGGGCTTCGCTTCAGACAAATCAACACCCAAAATCTAGAGAGAAGGCAGAGCTAATTCTAGAGAGAAGGCTCAATGGACCAAATGTCATTTTCAGAAGCTTTTATAGGGGGAAGGGGGCCTAAACACGCCTAGCCTGGGCGTGTTAGGCTACCCCAGTTTGCTAAATAATGTTAAAAAAGCCCCCTTTTGCTAAATAAAAAATAAATTTGTATTATTTTTAAAAATCAGCCCATAATCACATCGTTCAAGAATTATTTATTACGATTCTGAATTTTGTGTTAGTGTACTTATTTTTTTCCAATAATTAATTTCCAAAACTTAAAAATAATTGTTAATTTCCGGAACCAATTTTTATTGTTACTATGCTTTGTATTCTAGAAATTAATTTCTGAAACTTAACAAATAAAAAATAGGTTTCGGAAATTAATTTGCACAGCAGAAATTCTTATGTTATAAAAATTAATTTATGGAATATTTTTTTTTTATGTTCTGAAATCTAGAATTTAATTCTTGAAACTTATAAGAATGAGACATAAACTAAGTATATTTTCTTTATTTTTAATTATCTGTTGGAGGTCAACTTTATACACAAATTTAAAGACTAAATTTGATACTTGCCCTGCCATATTTTTTTTGGCGCACTATCAATCTCGTTTGTCTTTTCGTTTGACCGTTATTTTTGACTTCACCAATTGGCAATTTGGCATGAAAATGTGTTTCTACCTAAACTATCTGAAATTCCTCCGCGTTACTCAAATCCGGTGCAGCGGCAATGCAACCAAAGACTGAAAACTCAACTGCATGAAAATAAACAGGGTCACATTGTGTGCATTGTTTTGAAATTGAATTAGAAATCAAAAAGGTAATATCCACGTAAATATTGTTCTTCTAAAATAAAAGTATAATGCAAATGAAAAAATATTACAGATTACAATTGTTTCTAAATTTATTTAACATGATTGCACCCTGAGATAGAGACAGAAAGTGAAGGGGAAAATATTATATTAAAAAAAGTGAGCCCATACTGCACCAATAAATAACTTGTGGCAAAGGTTAGTTTTTATATTTCTATTGACATAACAACCTTTTGATCATAACAGATTCCAACTCAACTTATAACGCAAATCAAACTTTTATACATAAGATGAAACCTTGGATCAACAAATATGAGACTGAGAGCGAGTAGTATCATCCCAGTTTAATATTAGGCAGAATTTGGCAGAATATCAGAATCAAAGAGTGTGAGTTATAAAATTTTCTATTACTGAGCTCATATGTCTACTGAATGGCTACAAAAAATGACTCTTAATCCTTATTAGCTAACAGAAAATATCAAAATACCCTTTATAATATTTAACACCATCCTTACTCACCTCTCTTTCTTCCACTTGCAACGTCTTAATATATTTTTAGAAATTATATTTTTATTTATTGTTTATTTTAAATGAGAGTTTATTTTTATAGATTCAAATTTAACACTCACACGTGTATATTACATAATACACATAGATATTTCATTACACTCTATATTTTTCTTTTATACAGGCCATTAGTTTAAATAGAAACCATACACCATAAGTTCAAATTCAAACCATACATCCTAATTAGAGAGCAAAATATAAAGTTACTACAAACCATAAGTTCTAGCAAACCCTTTATACAGAAGTACTAAACAATAGTAAAATTATCCATTTTACTACCAGGGCTAACCCCTAGTAGAATTTCGTGGACCAAGAGAAACACTTGCTCAGATTCAGAAATTATCAGCAAAACTTTCCTCAGGATCTTATTCATTATTAGGATTCATATTTCCTTCAGGGACAGGTACAAAAGGATGATACATCAAATTGCTGCTAGAGGATATTGATGGACTCCATAGGAGGATCAGGATACAAATGAGGAAATTGCAAAAAAGAATCGTTAAACATATTATTGAGTACAGACACGGGAAAGTGTGCCCCAAAGTACACATACACACGAATCACATGATGCATAGTAAATACATAACAATTTCTAACTTCATAACGGTCCCACCACCAATCCAACGCATCAAGGAAGATTATCACTGAGACCATCTATATATATAAAAAAAAATCTAATGAGAATTAAATTTCTCAGTAGGCAAAACTAAACCATTTGATGGGATAGTACGTTAGTGCTTCACAAATAAATTCCATAAACTCAATATATATATATATATATATAAGCAAGTAACTATTCAAACCAATATATGCATGAGAAAATTCCAGAGTGCACATGGTCTCTACATCCCTAACCAGGTGTAGTGCACTGCGGTCGTCTTACTTAAATAATGCATGATCAATTCCAATGTGCACCTAGTCTCTACATTTTTGCCTGAATGTAATACCCATTTTGTTTCTAAAATCTCGTACTGGATTTAGAAACAATCTCAAGATATCATCACATAAAATCCATTCTTTTCCTTTGCAACACAAACCATGAGTAAATTCATACTAACCTCATGAAAATTTTATCACAAAAATCATAATAATATCAAGTATATGGCTCAACCACTATACATATCTCATTCAAGTTCATGCAAACTTATGCATGGCAAATAATGTCATCAAGTTAAAGAACAACATGATAGTACTTCTAGTTAGTAAATTCTAATATACCTTCCAATATAAATTCTAATTCCTTTTCACTTACAGACACAAAAAAAAAACTAGAACATAATCTAGACCTTATACTTCTTTCAAGTTACCATCCTAAAACTTAAATCTTCAAAACTGAACCATTCAAGTATTTAAACCATTTTTCAACATACCATTCAACTTCTACTTCTCAACAGCAATTCAAAATAGTCTCAATATATATATAAACAAACAGTGCAAAGGTCATCAAAATCAATTCCAAAGATCATCAAAATCAAGTCGAAACATCACTAATATTTCAGCACTTCACTCATCAACATATCCTACTCTTAAATCCACATAAACACATCATAAAATACCCTTCAAGGATATGAAAATTCAGCCTAATATGATCAACCATAAAATCTGCACCATTAAACATAAAAGTTAGTCTAACTAAACCCTTAAAACAAGATTGAAGCCTAGCCTACCTTAAACAAATTTGCTTCCAATTATTCCAAGTAAGTGGCTGCACTCTTTAAAATCTTGAAGGAATGAAGTCTTAAGATAGTTTGGAACAAGGAAAAGAAGGAAATAGAAGTATAGGATGCAACAGAAGTGGATGCTACGGTCTTTGAGTCAATAAGGAAGTGAGAAAATGAAAGCAAAGTGCAAGGAGAAAAACAATTGGTTGTGGGTTACGGAGCAAACGCATATATACGTGCAATTTTTTATTCCAATGAGGTATTTATATTGAGAAAATTTAGTTTGGATAGAACTTAGTTAGCATTTAGTTAGTTCTAATGTAACTAAGTAATCATGGCCTAAAGATATTATCTTATATTTTTTGTCTTCATTCATTAAATGTAACTTGTCACTTAATAAAACAAAGATTCTCTTCATTTATTACTGGTATTTACATGTAAAAAGCTTGCTGGAGAAGCTTGATTTGATTTGTTTTATGCATGACTGCACAATTGTCTTTTGTACACCAATTCCTTAAGCCTACACATACACACACATGGTTTGCACTTAAATTTTCAATTGATTTTGTTGAAAAATCCCACGTCACTTGCATGCTTCATTTAAAGTTTGTCTCTTTTGATTTATACCTCTTGTACTTCATGTGCTTTCCAATTAATATGCTAGCTACTTATGTGCCATACATCTAAAATCTTAAGCCTTTGCCCAATATCCTACACGGCTAGGATTGGTTTCTTTCCTTAAGTTAAATAATCATGATAAAATATATTCTAAGTATTTATAAACTTGTTGGCTTTAGAAGAAAAATTGTTGGAATTAATAACTTCTTTGTATGTTGAACGTGGCCTAGTACTTGAAGCAAAGTGGATAATCATTCCCTACATGAGCCATTTCATTGCTAGTCGAGAAAATATTATATTGGTCCACTTATCTAAGCTGCAAAGTTTGACATTCTTTTCACTTAAGAGTCTCACACCAACTACATCCTGTCTCATTTCATGGATTTGTCACTGAAAATCACTTTGTGCAAATAATATATTATCCACTAAATATACCATTTACTTTTGTAAGCTAATATTGATTTATTTGCTAGCACCGGCTTTTACATGATAATGTAGCTTTTTTGATATGATAATTGTCTCTTGCCTCTATTGTACCACAATGGAGAAGATATTGCACACTTGAAGCTCGACTATGGGAAAAGCCTTACATGAAATGCATTCAAGCTTTCAACTCGATAAAAATTCAATGAGCTAGAGGATCTCAATATATAGTAGACCTTTCTAAGTATTGAAATAATTTTAAATGTTCAATGTGTATCCAATTAATTTTATGGATGTGTATCTCAATATGAAGTAGTCATTTCTATGAAATTTGATTTAATACATAAGTTATATCTATATGTAAAACTTATTTTTCAAACTGTTAAAAAAATGTACAACGGAAGTATGATTCTATTGCACAATGTAGAACGAAATCACACTTAAATTGTGCATTTTTTTCTTGAAAAAATATGTATAATGGAAGTAGGATACCATTGCATAGTGTATAACAGAATTATACTTCCATTGTACATGTTGTATTTAGTCTCCTTGTACAACGAAACTGTGATTCTATTGTACACTATGCAATATAACCATATTTCCGTCGTACACATTGTATTTAGCCCCCTTACACAAAGAAATTGTGATTCTGTTGTGAATTATTCCTATAAAATAAGATGCATAACGAAATCATGATTTCGCTGCACTAGTAGGGGGTGTGAAAAGAATACAAGAGATTCTGTTATGTAATGTACTCCTTCCATTTCAAAATATATGGCGTTTTAGAGAAAAAAAATTATTCCAAAATATATGTCGCTTTACAAAATCAATGATATATTAAATTCTTTTTTCCAAGGATACCCTTAATAAATACTTAGTGGGAGTAGTGCATACGAAGAATAAATGAATCACTAATTAGAGAGATAAAAGGTATATTAGGAAGTTGCC
This sequence comes from Glycine tomentella, assembly GCA_007407185.1. Taxonomy (NCBI): domain Eukaryota; kingdom Viridiplantae; phylum Streptophyta; class Magnoliopsida; order Fabales; family Fabaceae; genus Glycine; species Glycine tomentella. Next base: position 264,146 of record PYAF01001006.1, read on the forward strand.
TAATGTGTTCTTTGAAATTCAACAGATTAATTGCATTCCTTAATACTTTTGCAAAAACCTTAAACGCCATATATTCTGAAACAGAGGGAATACAACATAATCTCAATTTTATTGTACAATGTTTTTCGCATCCCCTAACACAATGTAATCATGATTTTGTTGTGCATTGTGAATAATGGTAAATTTAAATTTTTTGAATAGTGATAGAAATCAATAAGAATCTAGTTAGGGCCAATGGTAATGCACAAAAGAAAATGGTAAGTTATAAAATTGTGGGCTCATCCAAACCCAAATGAAAGATCCAAAATCCCTCCCTTGAAGGACTTTTGTTGAATTGGACTTTCCTCAAATTTTCTCATTTGCTAGCATATTTTCTTTTTCCATAAGGTGTGTTTTGTAAAAACGAAAGAAATAGGAGAGGAAGTATTAATAAGTAGGTGAGAAAAGATATGAAGAAAAATAAGTAAAATTAGGATGAAAATAGAGATTGTTTAAGTGAAAAATAGGATGAAAATAGGGATTGTTTGTTTGGAAAAAAATAAAGAAAAATTAAATTTTCAAGATTATTTGATTTAAGAAAAGAAAGAGATAAATATCATTATTATTATTAGTTGTTGTTGAGAAGGGAGCACAATCATCTTTCGTTCAAGAAGAAAGGCCGAAACTTAATACTGTTCATTTCTATATCTTTTTTTCACACTTTTGAGTGAAAAATCCATCTTAATTTTTTTTTAAAATCTTCATTCTGATAAGTTATACCAATTGGACTGGCTACAAGAACTTTCACTAAATTCTCTGCCTCTTCTTCCATTTCTTTCTTGGTTTTTCAGCTACACCAAACATATTGCTAGTGACTAAGCCTATAACTTGGTTGCGCGTAATGCTTATAATAAAAAAATTAGAAGGAATGCTATAATAAGAAGAATTATGTGAGATAGCATATAGCCAAGTTCATTTTAAATTTTATAAATAGTGAGGAAAGGATGCTGATACCTTCTAAAACATGTTCATTTTAAATTTTACAACTAATTTAAGTATAAATCATCCACATGCACTCGCGACATTTATTTTTCAACATCAAAAGAAATAACAATATAATTACATTTTACACTAGGATAAAAATTTGCCACTTGCCTCATGTCATTCGGCTCAATCTGCCTTTACGTGGCATTTCCAAGCAGCAACGGGGAGTTTATTTTGGGAGAGCTACTATTGACACTACTGGATTTGTTATTTACACTACCTACATGTGCTTTAAATATATTTTTTTTTCCAAAATTTCCATTTTCATGAAAACATGATTCCTTTAAAAAAATACACAACATAATCACATTTCCATTGTGTAAGAGGGAATGCAAAAAAAAAAAATCACAATAAAAATGTGATTTCATTGTGTATTTGGTCAACAAAATATATTTTCGATGTATAATTTTTTTGCACCACGGTTTATTCAACAAAAACATTTTCTATTTCATTAAATTTTTATGAAATTTTATGAAAAAACTGAAATTAATTTAGATATAACTTACCTTTTTTACTTAAATTAATAATGATATAAATTATATTAATGACGACACATTATATTTTTTAATAGTCATTGAATTAATCATTATATAATTAATTTTTATATTTAAATTTAAATTAATGATCACATAAGTTACCATTTTTAATTATAATCAAATTAATATCATAATTAATTTGATTACTATTAATAAAGTATTTCATATAATAACTAATTCAATTATCTTTAAAATGGTTCGTAATTAATTCAAGTTTAATTAAAAGATATTGACTAATATTAAAAATAATAAATTGTCTCTTAATTAATTTAATTTCAATTTAAAATATAATTAATATTATAATTAATTTGATTACTTAAAAAAAAGCAACTTGCATTTATAATTAGTTAAAAAATTCAAAAAATTATAATTAATTAAAATAAATCCATAAAAATAGATAATTAGGTGTTCACGTGTATGGGTCATCCGCAAATTCGAATTGACAAAAATTGATCCGAACAATTTCGGTTGGGTCATTTATGTATTTTGGTCAAAATCGAACATAACCGATCAAAAACGTTCATATACAGTTTGGGTCACGGTTTTAGGTTTATATATCCGATCAAAACCAAGTAGAATCGATCAAAATCGATCAAAAAATTTACACTTGTTTGGTTTGACTTTAAATACTACTTATATTGGATTTCAAGTGTTGGAATTGCAAATGTTTATAATATTAATAGATCATATTTTGTTCATTTGTTTCAGCAATTCTGGTTGTAACAAATCTGATTGCACTAAAGCTTATTGCAAGAAATTAGTTTGTAGGAAATAGTTGTGATTCAAACTATTATATTAAATCTCATTGAAGAATATTTTTGTTTTAACTTGTATTAGTCTATTTTAGAATATTATATTAATGGTATTAAATAAATCGATTTGACTACTTTTAGACATTCGATAATATTATGTTAGGGTAAAAGTCATTTTCATTCCTGAATGTGAAGAGTACTAACAAATTGTCCTGAAAGATGAAAATTCAAATTATAGTCCCAAAAAGTGAAAAAAGTGTGACAAATTCATTCATTTGTTACCGTTAATAAAAGAGCTTACGTGGCACAGAGGGACGAAAATGTCACAAAAATGATTACCAACATGGCTACTGAATAAATTGGACCAAAATGTTAGTAAGTTTTAATTGGACCAAAATATCAGTAAGTTTTCATTAGACTAATTTATCATATCCCAAATTTTGTTTCAGAAAAACAATGAAACCCATAGGTTGACGCCACAAATTCCATCCCCAAAAACCATATTTTGATTTAAGGAAAAAATATAATTTAATCTTCATCTTTCCTTTTTTTTGTTCTAACTTGTAAAATATAATTTAATTCTTCATTGGACCAACACACTTAATTTTGTTCTAACCTGTAATTAAGAAAATTTCTTTTAAAAAATGATCTTGTCAACTCAAAGGACAACAATCAATTAAGGACATATATGACGTTGTCAAGTGTCAACTTCTCTCTCAAATAGGACTGGGTCTAACACATAAGGATTTTCAAAACCTACTAAACAAAAATGACACAAAACCAAATCAATGTTGATAATAATAATTCCAACACAGAGAAAAAAAATAGAATAGAACATATCACATCCTCATTTGAAATCACCTTCCAAAAATCAATGTCGATCGGGTCAACAACCTTAAATGTTGCTTAAACTTTTGTAGACATTATGAATGGTATTGGGGAGTTGGTGACACGGAAACGAGTAAAGTATATGTTTTTGGTAAAAACACCAAATTTGTAACAATTTTTACAGAGTAAAAAAGAACTTAGGAAAAGGATATATATATATATATATATATATAGAGAGAGAGAGAGAGAGAAATCATGAATCATGATTTTATTATGTTATAACAATGAGTAAATGATCTCAGTAGCTGAGAAGACAAACAAATAATTGTAGCAAATTTGCAATGCATGTAAATGGATATACTAAAATTTGAATTTTCATCTCTCGAAACGAATTTGTCAACGCTCTACACATTCAGAGACGAAAATGGTTATTTACCATAAATTGCATTTTACCTTTAAATGAAACAAATTTTGGGATCTGACAAATTTATCAAATGGAAAATTACTGACTTTTTGTTCAAAGGAAAATTTACTAAAATTGTGATCAATCTATTCTTTAGCCATGTTGACAATTATTTTTGTGACATTTTTGTTCCTCTGTGTCACGTAAGCTTTTTCATTAACGAAAACAAATGAAAGTTAACTAATGAATGAATTTGTCAACCTTTTTTCACTTTCGATGACTTAAATTTGAATTTTCATCTTTCAGGGATGAATTTGTTAAGTTTCTACACTTTCAGGAACGAAAATGAGTATTTATCCTATTGTGTTAATTGTATTAGATATTTGGATGAATCATGACATAAAATAGTAGTTTTAATAAAAAAAAGATCAAATTTAAATGGGTAATCCGTTGGTCCGAACCGAACCAAACCAAACTATTCATGAATGAGTTGGGTTGGGGTGAGTTTTTAAAATAAATATTTGAAAATCAAACTGAACCTAATCGATTAAATTTGATTGCATTGGATTTTAAATTTGACCAAAATCGGTTCGAACCAACCCACAAACATCCCTATAGATAACATAAAAATATTTCAGTTGTGTAAAAGGAAAATATAAAAAATTACGCAATAAGAATAGGATTATGTTGACAAAATACATAACAAAATCATATTTCCATTGTATATTTTTTTGTACTCCTTTATATACAATGGAAACATGATTCCATTGTGTATTTTGCCAACATGAATCATGTTTATGTGAAAAGGGCATTTCATAAGGAAAAAAAAAATAAATGCGCATGATGTAAATAGAAAATTTGATAGTGTTAATAGTAACTCGCACATGTTGTTCTTCATTACAAGGGGAAGTGGGCCGCAAGAGGCCTAAAGGGAACTTGGAAGCAACTTGGAGAATTATTTCCTGCAGTTCTTTTTTTCTACCTGTACTCCATAGGCAACATGAATGGACAAATATATCATTTCCTTTTCTTGTGCATCCTTCCTTCTCTATTCCTTGCGCCTCACTCCAAACCCCAACTCTGAACCGCCACCTCTATTCCACGGATAGAAATTCAATCATGCCCCACCTCCATTTCACAAAAACCACGTGGTCTTGTTTCAGATGCCTTCGAACAATCACACTACCCCTGCCATCATAAATCCATTTCCCACATGATGCAAAATGTTTCGTAATCCCTTAAACCTACAACCTAATCTAGAATGTATTCCGAAAAAGTTGTTCTGGAATATATTTTTAATATTTCGGAACAAACATTCCTAAATCTCAACCTCATGGGTTCATCATTATGTAACAACACACTGACGTGGGAAATGGATTTAAGATGTGAACAAAACCAAGAAGGAGGCTAGGGGTGGATATCTTCTCGATACCGATGCAGCGCACCGGTTCTTGGGGTATTCAAAGTGTCCAACCACACAGGGCCCCAAAAAATAAGGATCTCAAATATTAATTATTGTAATATATGTTCAATATTGAAAACTAGAAGAAATGGTAATCCTTATTTTTAATAACCAAGGGATCCAAGGTTCAATTCCCACCAACAATAATTTTTACTACTTTTACATTTCACCCAATAGGGAGTTATAAAAATAGTGTTTGGTAATATTTATTAAGCAAAATATTTTTCTTATTTAAATGAATCATTTATTTTTAAATTGTCAATTGAAGGCCCCATTTTCTAAAAAAGGAAAATATTAAACAGGGCCACGAAAAAGTTTGCCCCGCCCCTGGCAGCGCACAAACAAGAGGGGGGTTCAGAGATGTGGCGCAAGGGAAAGGAAAGGGAAGGAGGCGCAAGGGAAAGGGAAGGGAAGGACATATTTGTCCATTCAAGTTTTTTATGGACTGCAGGAAGCAAAAAAATGGGATGCAGGAAGTAATTCCTAGCACTTGAAGTAAAATACTACTTATTGTACCTACCTTGGCTTTAAACTAGATTTTTTTTTCACTATTTATTTTAAATTGAGACATCAAAACACACCGATTATAATTTCATTGAGTAAGTAAAAAGGAGTCATCTGTTAAAAGAAGGGAAGTTAGAGATAGGGTTGTCAAAATGGGCTTGGCTGCCAGGCCAGCCCGCATAGCCCGCAAAAAAATGCGGGTTGGGTTGATAATATCAGTTCGCAAATCAAAAATGGGACGGGCCAGTCCGACCCGCAAAATTGCGGGCCAAACGCGGGGCGGGGTGGGCCAGTCCGCTGGACCAATATTATTTAAAATATTAAATATTAAAATTAAATAGATATATTTAACATATTTTGAAATAGGTATATTTTTTTAATTTGTACTATTTTACACTCTCATAGTGAACTTTTAAGTTTTAATATTAAAATATTTATGATAATGATAATTTCAAATAGTCTTTCATTACTAATATATTACACTTTGGACAGTTTACATCCGTAAATTCCAATGACAAATGGTGTAAATTTATGAATTATCACATGACATCATTTATTTAACATTAATTTTAAATTATTTACTTTTGTTTAACTTTGTGTTTTTTTAATTATCATATTTGTATTTTTTAATAGTTTTTTGTATTTATTTTTAAAATTAACTTTTTTTATTTTTTTTTTAATTTTTTAGACGGGTTGGCCCGCTAGCTTGCTGGCCCGCATTAAAGCGGGACGGGCTAGCATTTTCAGCCCACTTTCCAAAAGCGGGTCGGACCAGCCCGCCCCTTTTTTTGCGAGCCGGCCTGTTTGCCATCCCTAGTTAGAGAAATCATAGAGACTAAAATCTAGGAATCAACTATTAGAACTTGGATTAGGACAATAGAAATAGAGAAACAGGGGCACTTCAATCAAATTGATCAAGCAATCCAACACTAATAATTGAATAAGGCGAAATAGTGAGTTTGCTATTCCAAGATGTTCAATGGTGAATTACTTATCTTGGATCAGAATATGGATTGATTCTTGTAAGCAAAACCTATTCTAAATTAACAATGGATTCACACGTACGCTCCTTTTGTTTTTTTTTTTTTTTCACCTTACACATTTCTTTGCATTATCAGATCTATATCCGATTCTATGATCCATGATCATAAATGAGTCTCATTTATTTTGGTTTGCTTCTTAGAACATCATAAAACAGTTAACAGTGGTTGAATTAGTTTCCAAATCTAGACACTTGACCAAAAGACAGATCACCCACTAAGAAGCGTTCAATGATTGCACTTACTGATATTTGATCAAGGCAATGCCTGGAACTAAAAATAAAATATTTGGTAATTCAATGGATCTCTTGAATTAAATACAATCTCCGCAACTTAATATGCGATATCCAAACAGTTGCAATTATATTTACGAGGTCTAATTCATATAGAAAAATACATTGTTGGAGAAATTTGGCAAAGGGCTTTTAGCCTATTCCTTATACCTCAATATACTCTGACACATAGGTTAGGCATCGGGTATGAGCTAAGTAACATGTTTACAATCAAAACTTCCAACAGTTATACCAGAAAATGTAATTGCTACATAAAGTAGAAGGAAAATTTAGTTTTCTTTCACTTCATTATGCAATAAGACCCTCTAGAGTCTAGATGTAGGAGTACTCACGGAATTAAACCCAATTAATTAAAGAAAGACTTTACTGATTAAACTTGAACTGATTGCTCGAGATCCTGGCACCTTCGTCAATATGATACTATATGAGAAAATTAGATTATATTATAACACATGTTGTTTATCCTCCCAGTACTACATTTTGAAATAAACACAATTAACACACACAAAAAAGAAGGATAAAAAGAGGAGACACCGGAGGAGACATCGAATTGCACCCTAATAATCTTTCTTTTATGCGGAAGAACAATTATCTTAAACGAGAATATTCTTAGGAGTTATTTTTTTAACGAGAGTATTTTTAGGATTTTTTTTAATCTTTTATCTCTTTAAATATATATTTTCATTTTTATTTTAAATTGAATTTTAATATATCTTTTTTTTAAAAAAATAACCAATAATTAAAAATAACATTATGTTACAATGTAAATTATTCATCATATATAAAAATATATAATATATATGTTTATAAATATTAATTTATTATGAATTTTAATCATATAAAATTTATACATTCAAAATTGTTTATTCATTATAAATTTTAGTTATACAAAATAAATATTTATTATACATATACGCAGGTTAAAAGTTTTCAATAAAATATATTTAATATTAAAATAAAATATGTTTGGGGTCATTGTAAAAAGTATCAATTTTGTCTTCATAAAATTTTTCATATTTAATATTACAATTCTTTTGAGTGTTTAACCTCAAAAAGTTGTTTAATTCATTTTTAGGTGTTTTAATGGTGATAAATTATTTAATTCATAATAAAATTATAGGTGTAAGTTTGTTAGATATGTTACATTATTATATATTAGAGTTATCATTGAGGATATATTTTATTTTTACAAGGACCAAATTAATATAATTTTTTTATAAAAACAAAATTAATACTTTTTAAATTTTAAAACCCTTTTACCCTAAATATTATGTTTATTGTAAATTATTACTCAGATTAAGCGCGAACTTGGCCTTGAAATGGAATAGACTTTGTCTTCCTAAACTTTTGATTACCATTATCTTGCAATTCAGGTGAATCAGGTCAATATGTAAAAGATTGGATCAAAAGATAAACAAAATTTTGCATCCTCAGGTATTTATCAATTGTCGGTTAGTTTTAACTTCGAAGTCAAAACCAAGTTGGGTTTTCATTTCCTCTTTCCATTATTTTCTACAGACAAGTTAAAGTTAAAGCTCAAGTCCATTATTTGGTATTTGTTGGTGGGTGTTAACTTAAGAATTGGTTTTACAAATACGTCAAGATCAAATCAATTTCAATTCAAAACATTTCATGCAGAAACAAAAGGAAAAAAATATATTTGGAAAAAGATTCAATACAACTGCTCCACTCGGATAATTCTTCGCCAGCTGCGAGAAATTTTTATTTCCTGACATTGATTGACATGATTAATAAATAATTTTATCTCTAAAATGGATTTTAAAATAAAAAATAAAAAATATTTTTAGTTTTTGATAATCTTCACATCTCAAAAAGTTAATTTCCAGTGTCAACCAGGAGATATCCATCATGAAAAAAAAAATAATTGTGAAAGTATATTCCAATTAGGTAAGTGAAAGATTAACCTTTCCTATACCTTTGCGCACTAAAGTAGAACCTCTCTATACAGTGGCGGAACCAGAAATTTTTTTAGGGGGGATTAACATAAAAAAAAATTATATCATAAATAAAAGTATTTTGAAAACAATACAAATCTAATATACAAAAAAATGCAAATCGCAAATCACAGACAAATTGCAAACAAGGTGGGTTGATGAACAAGCTGACAAAGTCTAGTGAGTCTAAATAAAATAATTCATAATTTAAAATCAAACTCAAAGTAATAATATAAAGATAAAAGATAAAGAAGACACAATCAGTTTTAGCATGAAAAATCCAATTGGATAACCAATCCAATGGACAACTTCACTATGATAATAAATAAGTACCTTTAAATTCTGATGAAGAGTTAAGAATCAGACTTGTCAAACGCTTATATATGATCTCATAACAATTCTCTCAATAATGCAAACATAAATTCTCTAAAGCTCTAATATTATTTGGAATAGAATGCATACTATCAACACAAAAATATGTTTCTATTTATACTAATTTAAGCATACAATTTTAAACAATTTTTGAATGCAATCCTAAAAATATTTTATCTTATTATGCAATGTAATCTTAAAGATTTCTATTATATTATGTAATACAATCTAAAAAATATTTTATCTTATTTTTTAATGTAATATTAAAAAATATTATATTCTATTATATTATGCAATGTAATCTTTTTTTATTGTTAAATTATTTTTTAATTTTTAATTTTTAATATATATATATAATAAAATTTATATTAGTAAAGTTGTAGGAGTGCGGTGGCCCACCCTAGCCCCCAGTTTCTGCCCCTGTCTTGTACAATATTTTTTTTATACACAAATTTTAAAAAGTAAACTCAAAACATGTACTTAAAGATATAATTGAGAGTTTTAGAGAGAAAAAAAAAAGAAGAAAGAACAAAAAATTTATTTTTAAATTAATATTTATATTCTGCTTATAAAAATAAACAAAAGGTTAAAATATTAAATTTATATTAATTTATTAGTTTAACTGTTGTACTTTTGAAAAAGAATATCAAATTAGATCATATTTATTAAAAATAAAAATTTATCTTTTTTCTTCAGAATTCAACTATCAAATATTCTCTGAAACAATCCGATTCCTTTTCACCCTAAACAACTTGTGTTTAGCAATGACATTGACTTACATCATGATTGAGATCCTTGACAAAGTGAAAGAGTGAGAAAGATAACAACTACTTCATGCTACTTTGCTCTTACCCACCTCATTTAATTTTTTTGATAGAACGAAACGACACCTTAACCGTTTCACGCATTGGATGCATGAATTAATGTACTAAAAAAAAGTTTGATAAAGATTTTTTAAATCAACATAGTGTTGGATGCAACCACTATCTACCAGTCCCACATAACAGCATAGCATGGGGGAGATAGCATACATGCAGGGTCCTCACTCCCCGAACCATTATTGGCAAAAGCATGGATGTTATAATGATATATTTCTTTTAACAGTGCAAATGCTAAAGCATATCTCTTGATTATGAAGCAGAATAAGATTGCTCTGGTTGCTTGAAACAGAGTCTTCAAGCCAGATTTTGCCAATGCGTTGGTTGAAGCATGAGTGTGTTTAGATAAATGAAGAATTAATATACAATTTCACTCCTCAAATTTACAACCTGTGTTGTAAAGTTGTAGTCCTTGAAATTTTTTGCCTATATATTTAGTGGTTTAAGGTATGTTTTAAGAGTTAAGTTTTGGAAGAGAAAGCAAGGGAAAACAATTTTTCATTTTTAATAAATAGTTTTAAATTGATAATTTTAAAAAAAAAAATCAACAAAAGTTTATTATATTAAGTGAAGTCGCATATATACATCACATAATATCACTGAACTGCGTTAAAGATCATATCTTCAAAATATTATTCACCATGATATTTCTTTCTTACCATCTTTCTCTATAGTTTTTATTGGTCTTTCTCTTCCCCTTTTCTAACTAAAAACCATAATGTATCAAGTGATTTTCTTTGTATCCAACTAAATCATCTTAATTAATTTTTTTTATCAACTTTTTTTTCTTTTCAATCGATATCACATTAATATCTCGTATTCAAAATAATAAATCAGTATAAACATAATCTGTTAAAGTTTTGTTTCTTCAAAATATTCACCCTCCTCTTCCTCCATACTCTTGAGAGATGATATTGTTTACAAGTTAACTTGATTCAATAAACTTGTTAGCAAGTTAACGCTTTCCAGGACTAACTTGTATAGACATGTAGTTGGTGGAATCAAAGCAGCACAAATTGTCATTTTAGAGACCAAATTGTAACTAATCGATAACGAAGCTTCCTTGATTATTTAAAATCAAAAAAGAAAAAATAGGCATTATATTGACATACAAAATATTTACTTCTCATCATCATCATCAAAGAAATTAATGCACAATTTGTCTTATCCTCACAAAAAATAAAAGCAAAATCTAATTTCAGTGGTTACTCTTTCTGCCATTCTTGCCAACATGGTGCAACCATCCAATGCCTTTGAGGGCCTTGGAGAATTTGAGAAGGTTAGGCCTCCCCATTCCTAAATTCATCTTCCCTGTGGAGAATTTCAAGGCCTGTAAGCAGCACAACTTAGCCTCCATGTTCTCTTCTTCGTCTTCCTCATCCTCCTCACTATTCTCAACCTCACCCTTCTTCCCTTTCTTGGTGTTGCTCTTCTTCAGAACCTTGTTGTTGGACTCTGTCTCATATGTCTCCCAAAGCATGTCCATTCCTTCACTCCCATCTGCATTGTGCCTCTCCTCAAAAAGCTTGCAAGCCAAGGTCCTCCTCCACTCTTTCTCCACTCTCATTGAACCAAAACTACCAAGTGCTTGATTATTATTCCCCATGCCTTTTCCACTGTACACCCAGTTGCTTTCTGGGCTCCCAATATTTGCTTCTAGTCTTTGTGATAAGGACTTCACCCTCCCTGATGCAGCAAAAGCAAATTCCCCATCACTGTTAGTACTCACTTTATTGTCTCTATCACCCATCACCACTTTGGATCCACTTCTCAAGGGCCATTTCTCATTACTTTCTTCAACTTTATTGAACTCAGCAATCAGTGGCTTCACTTCTTTGTGTTCCTTTTGAGAAGACAAATTTTCCAACTCTTGATTTTCTTGGAACAAGCTTTCTAGGCTCTTGATTTCTACAATAGGCATAGTGGCTTCCACATCATCAACCTTCTCAACTGGGTTTTCATCCATGTTTATTTGGCTCTCCACTGGTATCTTCCTTTGGGGGCAATCTTTTTCGAAGCTCTGTCGGGCACTAAATATAGGCACCTCTTCTAATGGGGATTTGAACTTTGGTTGTGAGTGAAGGCTTTCGTCCACCACTATCCTTTTTTCTAGACAATCTTGTTCGAGACACTGTTGAGCATTAAATGTGGACACTTTTGATGGATATTCGAACATTGGTTCACCAGGTTGTGAGGGAAGGTTTTTGTCTAAGTTGACACTAGGCTTTGGCTCTTCCACTGGACAAGAATCTTCTCTTCCTTCAACTGAGCACTCAGCATCAACTGCTTCAAATCCTTCTGAACATTCTTCCACTGACTTAGGCTCAAACACTTCAAAGATTGATGCCTGGAACATGACAAGATATGCTTCAACCTCACCTAGGAGCCCCATTTCGTCATCTATCTCATCAGCTTTGGAATGCAGCCATGCTAGAAAAGATTGCAAAACAGAAAGCACAATGCCCCACTTGGACTCAGAAGGCTCAGAACCACACTTCTCCCGGGCAAGATTGTTGGGAGTGAAAGTGAGAAGGGCAACTAAGAGAAGGGTTGTGGTGATGAACAAAGGGGAGAGGAAAGAGAGTATCCTAAGGAGGTAAGGGGAGAAGAAGATGAAGTAGGAGAAGTATAAAGGGTGAGAAAGAATGGAGAAACAGAAGTGGAAGAAGATAGAGAAGAGGTTACTAGATATCTCATTCTTCTTGTTGGAAGTGTTTGAGAAAGATAACTCAGTCATGTTTTGTTTCCTTTTTTTTCTGTGTGTTGCGACCGAAGAAGAAGAGAGAAAGAGAACAAATGGTTTGGTTTAATAGAAAAAAACTAAGAATGGTGTTGTGTTGTGTGTGGATTGTGTGATGATGTTGCTTTTGGAAATAGAGAAGAAAGTGTGAAGTTGGAAGTGAGCACAGCGTGAATATCGGGGAAGAGATTGGTGAGAGAGAGTAATAACTGATGAAGAGTAAGGAACACTTCGATTTATGAAGAAAAAAAGCAACTTTAGAAACTTTTCTCCTTTCTTTTCTTGTCTATAACCAACAACCGCGTTTCCCACCTCTTTTTTATTTTATTTTTATTGTACAATCACTATTAACGGGAAGGTAACCAGGACGATTAATCACACAAAGAGGTCACATATGAGTGTACTAATGCAATAAATATTTGATAATCACAGATAGTTGGTGTAATAAATAATAATAAAGGAAGCTGTGCATAATTTGATGTAAGAACTCGACAAAATGAACTGGGTCAGATTCAATTCAAAGATCATATAGATTAGTGCTATTGGACACAAAAAGAATCTTATTTAGATCATGTTTGGATTGACGGTACCGATTTCTGTTTTTAAGAAACATCATCTTCCTTGCTTGTACGTTGAAAATGTCTCGTATTCGCACTGCAGCAAAATCATCAGAGATTCAAACACACACTTACTATAATGAAACATGTCTCTGTTGAATTCTATTTACAAAATAATTTAACTTGTGCTTTAATTAGTTTATTTTGTATATGATATCTTAAGATAAAAACTTAACTGAGATATTTTAAGATATAGTAATATTTTTATTAAAAAAATAAGTTAATTCAAATGTGGACTTTGAACTTAATTGGGTAAACAATAGCTCTTTAAAAAAAAGAGTTTGTTCATGAATTTAAATGTGTAACTTACCAAGATATATTAAAAAGAGTTCATGAAAAGATAAAAGTATTTTCATAAACTCAAATAAGTTCTTCCAAATGTCCTTTATTCTATTAAATATAAATGTATTATTAGGTTACATTTGGTGTTTGGACAGAGCATAATGGAACCTAATGCTGTGATATGTTATCCATAACTTGAATGTATTAGTTTTCATCATGAATTTTGTTTTGGTTTTATTTTTAATTCATATCATTTTTGTTTCGTTCTAATACATATAATAATGAAGGACACAAATTAAGCCAGAATGCCTTACTCGTTCTAATACAAAGCAGAGGAAGGAAGGAGTACCGTAAATTAAGTCAAAATATCATATTGTTAAACCCAATAAAATGTTTCCATGGAAGATTGGAAAACGGAAGCAATGAAATTGTTCATTTCTGTTACAACTCATTAATGATAATCATGCTTGTTTAGACCAATAAGAGAACAAATTATATTTAAATAAGGATTTGTCAGACTTTGTTCCAGAAATATACAGATTTCCAATAATTGCAAGTTGAAGAATTAGTGTTTTAATTTTTAATTTTTATTTAAAAGAACACATAGCAGGTCTCACAAGAGAAGAAATAAAATGATAAAGAAAACATAGAATAAAATTTTACACATAATTAATTCCTCACGACTAAAATAATTGAGTTTATTGGCGGAAACAAGGTTCTATTTTTTATTGTTTTCGTTTTGCCATTTGTTTTTTAAAATTCATGTAGCCACCCATTTATAATTTATGTGATTTCTATATTTTGATTTGGGAATGCCACATGTATCTATGAATCATCATACTCTGAAAATTGCTTAATTTAAATTAATGTAACAAAACCAAAAAAAAAATGCATGCTTGTTGTAGGATGTAGAAATATATTAATTAGAACAAATACAAAGTTAGTATTGGACTTGATTTCCTTAAATAAGATTTTAGGTTCAAGTTTTGTAGATGAAAAAAACATAGTTAGGAGGGGAGAACTCCATTAAAAGTGGTCAGTCTGATTCTCTAACGGAGATTAATTATCGACAATAAATATTTTGTATTAATAACATAGTTACATAAACAAATACATAATTGAGAGTAATTTGAAAAGGATAAACAAAGATCCATTGCAACCACCACAAATAATGATATTTTCTATTTCTAAATAAAGGAATAATAAAGCTTGTTTAGAATCAGGGCATGTAATTAAACGGTTCTATGTGTAAAATATTGTTTTTGTCCGACTAAAGATTTCATAAATTGAAGCAAAAATAAACTAAACACACTCTGCTCATTAATGGCAGAATTCGAAAAACTTTCATATATATATATATATATATATATATATATATATATCTAGAGTTAAAGGTAGAATTTTTTTCTCTCTCTCCAAGATCACTAACCTAAAAGCCTCAAGTATTTGTGTTATTGCATAAATTAATAAGACTAGCCGAATGCAATTAAACTAACTTGTGCTCCAACACGATTCCAAAATTTGAATCTTGTGATCAAGCGATTTGTCAGTCAAAAGGAAAAATATGTCTTTCAATAGTTATGCATTCTCAAGTTACTTCAAAAAGTATTTGACTGAAGGTGAATTGTAACAAGACTTCAAGATAAATGGGATTATTAAAGATAAATAAATTTGAAATCAATAAGACTGAAAGCAAGCTAACTGAATGTAGAAATAGTTGGATAAAGATAATTGTATTGATCGATTGATTTGATGGTGTTTTCTAAAAAAATTTAAACACACACATATATATACAAGAATAACTAAAATAACCGCCTAAAATCGTGTTTGTCCATGTTGGGCCACTACTTGGCTTTCTAATTGATAATTAGGCTAAAATACACGTGATTCACCAAAGTTCTATCTTCAATTGCATCCTCTTCCCTTTCACTTTTAGCTCATATCTTTAAGGCATGTTCAATTAATCTTATCATATCTCAGATCTAGATAATAATCGTTTTGCTGACATTCCTTGTTTTTCGGATCCATGATGAGTATGGGCTTCAATTGACTTCATATCTGCCAAATCTTGCCCACTTAGCTGAATTTAAATTCAAATTATTCAGAATAACTTTTTTTTAGTGATAACAACTTGCTTCAATTGGAATATAATTTTCTTGTAGAAAGCCTAAAAGAAAATTGACAATTACAATATGCATCATGTAAATTTGATCTTTTGTCCCATAATACGTGCTCGAGGTAAAATAAAATGGTAGTTGTTTTACGAGACATGCATATAGACAAGTAGTGAAGTTGGAGAAAGGTATCACAAACGAAACCACAATGAGTTGCTTTAGCAGAAGATGATGGTGATGACCATCTACAAAGACTTCAACATTATGGGAGGCAAAGACTCACAAATCGACTCAAACATGAAGCATTCAAATAGGAAAAAAAAGACTTTTGGGTGAGTTCAGGAAAATTTATGGTTTCACCGAGTTATAGAAAAACATCATATTCTAGTGGGTAACTTCGGGAAAGTTCGATTTCGGACTTTTTAGATTGTCAAATATTGAACCAGGCCAAAAATATGATAGGAAGACGAAGTGATATGAAAATAGAAACGAGACGGATCGCCTTGAAGATTTCATACTTAGAAATTGATTTAGTTTTTTTTTTAGAAAATGATATTGATGCCACATTCAAGAAATAGGTGAGAAGGTGAGTGATAAGTCATAGATTTGATCACCATAAGTTACCTTGATAAGATCAGATTCAGTTTTTTGCCAAATAACCAAGGCAAGCTCTCACAAAAGAGAGAACTCAAACTTTCATTCAGACTCCATCTGCTTCAAAGATACAAAGTTCCTACTATTTATAGGCTAGGCTTCCTTCTAAACATCCCAATAGGAATTAATTCCCACTAGAAATAAAATTACAGTAACCACTATAATAACTTGAGAAGCCTAAAAACATAAAAGCTGACCTAAAAGGTGTCAACAACCATATAAACTTATTAAATGAAAATAAAATATGAAAATTAAAGGAAAATTAGAATATGGGCCTTAATTAGTTCTTTAGACCAAAAGCTATGTAGTCCATCCAAATAAACTCCAACCCACAGTTGCATCTTGAGTATAAACTCTTAAGCTCATTGTGCTCTTCAAATTATTGTCTTTAAGTTTAATTTATCTTCAAGTTGTAGATATGAGACAACTTTTGGTTTAGGCACTTGCATGACTAAGCTTTGGAAAGACTTCTTAGTTCTTTTCGGTTTTGCTATGGTCATTGGACCTTTCATCCATTACAAAAGATATTTCAAGGGATTGGACCCTGCTAGACCATATCATTAAGACCAAGGCCCAAATGTTGAATGTTCCTCACTTCACAACTTACTCTAAAAGAGTCATGTTTTCATTATGTAACCATATAATAACTTTTCCTTTATTTGAAGACTAAACCCTAACTCTATATTATTTTGCTCCTCTCTTGCCTCTCATCCCCTCATTCCTCTGAATCCTAACTCTTGTATTATTTCTTTGAATACAAACATAGAGAGTACACAAGCACACACTCTTTTTGAATCCTAAGTTTTGTCTTAATTTCATCTCATTATGAACCCTAACTTTTATTTCATAGGATCGTGATATTTGTCATATATTCCCACATTTTGTAGTCATTTTGGGAGAATTATATGATATCTCTTATGCTTTTGGGCCTTGTTTTTGTTGATTTTAGTTTAGTTTTGAATAAAAGCTTGGTTTAGATAGGATTTTCTATGTTTTATACTTTTTACGCTTGATCTTG
This sequence comes from Glycine tomentella, assembly GCA_007407185.1. Taxonomy (NCBI): domain Eukaryota; kingdom Viridiplantae; phylum Streptophyta; class Magnoliopsida; order Fabales; family Fabaceae; genus Glycine; species Glycine tomentella. The sequence goes on from PYAF01001006.1 coordinate 281,617, forward strand.
GGTTGTTTGTTTGTGTTTTGAAGTGAATTTGTGACTCATTCAAGGAAGATTTGAAGAGCATTGTCAGCAATTTAAAAGAAAAAAAAAAGAAGATATTTGGGACTCAATAACAAGGCTTAAGCATACACTTTGTTATGGCTTAAGACTACATATGGATAAATTGATTAAATTATCACTAATAGAGCTTAAGCTACGAGGCTTAAGTTTGACCCTAGAAGAAGAATGGGAAAAGGTGCTAAGAAGGCTTAAGCTTTGCGGCTTAAGCTCGACCCTAGAAAAAAAAGATGCTGACAAGCTTAGCTTTATGGCTTAAGCTGGATCCTAGAAGAAAAATGAATAAAATAACGTTGACAAGGCTCAAGCCTTGTGGGGCTTAAGATCGACCTTGGAAAGCTCACTTTGCTGAAAATAAAGCCCACTTTGAGAAAAAGCCCAACTGATATAAAGGGCGATTTCTAAACATGTAGAGGGAAAATTAGAGCATTTAGAAAGAGTGGAAGATTAGAGAGAAAACTCATAATGGTTTTATGCTTAAGGGTTCTTCTCCATCTTTTTCTTCATCAGATTTTCCTTCCCTTCTAGCTATGAGTAGCTAAATTCGTCTTGTTGGAAAAGATTTGAGAAATTCTATTTAGATAAAAAAGTTCAAATAATAGAAGGGGAAAAGATATTGCACAAATTGTAACGTTTATTACGAATAAAAAAAATTATAATGAAGGGTCTCAAAGAACTCTCTAGCTCACTCAACCCAGAATACAAAGCTCCTTTTAAAGGAGATAACAACTAACTGTCGAATAAAAAATAGTTACAATAAAAAATAGGAAATAGTTACAATTACAACACAACCTATGTTAAAGAACCACCAGACTGGATGTTCCTTTCTACATGACTGGATGCACCACCAGATTATAGAAGATTGGATTGTTTGTTTTTAGGGAATAAACACAGTAAAAAATAAAGAAATAAAATTATGGAGAATATAAATATTTTGATAGAAACAGATCGTGGGAACTTGATTTGTTCAACTGCTAATGCAACGACTAATACAAAAGACAAGAGTATTGGTGGACCAAATGACCAACATTGTCATCCACCTTTTCTCTATTGTACATCATCCAACAATCAACAATCTCCACCTTGGTTCAATAACATTTCTAAATTACAAGTAACTCAGTTCATTTCCAGCAATTTACATTAAGTAGATCTAGACAATCATGAGCTTGCTTCTTGGAACAGGCTTCATGAATATATTAGTTGGATTCTCTTTCTTATCAACTTTTTGGACTTTAACCCTCTTCTTAATATGGATGAAGTGGTATCTAATGTCAATATGCTTTAATGCATATTTGTTTGCATTTTCCATCATAAGATGCCTATGGATGAGAACCTCAGAAAGTGAGGATGTGTTATAATGTTAGCCTGTAGTCTCTGCATGAAAGCGTTGGAGACCTCAGAGCATCTCTTCCTTTGTTGTGAGACTGCCAACACTCTTTGAAACTGGATGGGATTCCTTTGACTCCTTTATGAACTTTGTTTTTAAGGAAGGTAGTGAGCAACTCAAGACAATTAAGTTGGCTATTATTTTGTTTGTTATTTGGGGGATTTTTCATTTGAGGAACCAACTTCTTTTTATTACAACACCTCCATCAACATCTCTTACATCAAAGCTTCCATTTGGACTTTTGTCTCTTTGTCAGGTAACTTGACCAAATGGAACATGGGTCGTTCCATTAAAGAGTTCAGTGCTCTCAAAGTGTTTAATGTTGATGGCCACCTCCTCTCTCTTGCTCCTTGTATCAAAGAGGTAACCTGGTAACATCCTCTACGAGGTGGATTACGTGTAATTCAAATGGGGCCACCAAAAGCTTTTCAGGGGAATTAGGTTACAGGGGATTTTCAGGAATCATCAAGGTCATGCTTTGGGCTATTTTACAAACTATCTTGGTGTTTCTACTACTTTTGAAGTTGAGCTCTTGGGGCCTATAACTGCCATTGCGATTGCTTGCAGGGAAAATTGATGCTTCTTGTGGATGGAGTGTGACTCTTCCCGGGTCATTTAGGCCTTCTCCAAACTTGAAATTGTTCCTTGGAATCTCCAGAACAGATGGACTAATTGTTTATACTCTATTAACTCTTTAAATTTCAAAGTAACTCATATTTATAGGAAAGGAAATCATTGTGTAGATTTATTAGCTAACTTTGTTGTAACTAATAGGCATGATTTTTGGTTGGATGTTGTTCTCTCTTTTTTATCTCATCATTATGCCAGTAATTTTTGGTCTAGTCCTCCCATGATGTTTTGTTATTTGTCTTTTGGCAATAAATCGGGATTGGTATGAAAGAGAATAAATTGGCTTTGGGTGTCAACATAGTTGGAATGCTTAGCTTTATTTTGATTTCTCACCATCCTTTTTCTATAAAAAAATAAGTTGTTTGCATGTCTCAAACATTCAGCCTTCAAACATGATGAAATTGAAAAAAGTTAGTTCATTTTTGGATGAAACACATAGAAATATAATTTCTATAAAAAAAAAGATATTTATTGAATTAAAATGAATTTAATATGAATTTTGACTAAAAAATAACTAAATAATTAAGAAGACAAGAAAATAATTACGAAAATTAATTTTAATTCATAATAATTATTTATAATAATAAAATAAGGTTTCATAAAGTTTTAACAAAATTATAATTAATGTGCTACAAAAGCTAATCAAAATTAAGTTTTTAGCACTTAAATAGGTGTGAATTGTTGAAAAATATTTGAGAAATTCTATTCAGATAGGAAAATACAAATGATAGAAGGAGAATATAGATATCGTGCAAAATTGTTAAGTTTATTGTGAATAATAAAATTTTTAATGAAGGGGTTCAAAGCACTTTTAAGCTCTTTGAACCTAGAATGCAAAGCTCCTTATAAAAGAGACAACAACTAATTGTCTAACCGAAAACAATTACAACAAAAAATAGAAAACAGTTATAGCTATAGCACAACCTATGTTAATAAACCACCAGACTGAACGCTCTCTTCTACTAAACTGAACGCTCTCTTTTACGAGACTAGACACTCCACTAGATTACATAAGATTGGACGACTAATATAGAAGACAAGAGTACTAGACCAGACAACCAACACTGTCGTTCACCTTATCTCTATCGTCCATCATCCATCGTCCAACAATCAACAATCTTCACCTTGGTTCAATAACATTTTTGAATTATGAGTAACTCAATTCATTTCTAGCAATCTACGTTAAGTAAATCAGGCAATGCATGAACTTGCTTCTTGGAATAGGCTTCATGAACGTATCAGCTAGATTCTCCCTCGTATTAACTTGCTAGGATGAAGTGGTATTTGATGTCAATGTACTTAGTCCTCTTGTGATGAAGTAGAGAATTATGAAATTCATTCTAGAAAAGCCAAATGTGTAGTCATTTTGACTAATACATAAAAAAAAATTAAGAAGTACAACACTTATAATCCTATAGGAGATATTAATAATCAGACTTGAACTGATAACTTCCACCATGTCAACGTGACACTCTACTGTTGACTTATATCCCTTGCCTCCATCAAGAAATAGAACTAGGCAATGCAAAATTTTCTTGAATGATATTAAAGTAAGACAAGCTTTGAGTTTGGAAGGGGAGGGCGAGATGACAAGGGAATCGACCTAAGGCATCTATCATCTCATCGGAGAAGCGGTCTTAATCTAATAAACATATTACACTTAGATTGTCAAGAAAATGATAACCTTTTCTTGTGGAAATCCAAGATTTCTAATCAGACCCTTTAGCCAAATTACTTCCTTTGCTAGTTCTGCTAGAGCCATGTACTCTGCCTCTATAGTGGATAAAGCCATTGTAGGCAGAAGTGTTGCCTTCCAACTAAAAATAGTTGCCAATCGTGAATGCTTACCTAGTCACAAATCTCCTTGCGTTAAAATTTGTAGCATAGCCAAAATCTGAGTAACCAGTGAGAGCATAGAATGTGCCTCCATGGTAGACGAGTCCAATATTAGTTGCACCCTTAAGCTACTTGAATATACGTTTCACAACTTGCCAATGTTCCTTCCCAAGATTATCCATATGCCTACTCACAACATTGTCTACTTGTGCTAGGTCTGGTCTAGTGCATACTATAGCATACCTGAGACTGCCTACAACACTTACATAAGGAACATGAGTCATGTATTTCTTCTCTGATTTTGACTAAGTAGTATAAAGTTCATATAGACGAATGGACGCAGTCAGAGGAGTACATATTGGTTTTGCGGATGCGATCCCAACATGATCAACACTTTTTGAATGCATTCCTTCTAATACAGAAAGAGCTTCTTCTGGACTAGATCTTCTTGATCTCCATGCCCTGAATCTTTTCTGCAGCTCTTATGTTCTTCATCTCAAATTCAGTACTGTGACTTTAGCTTCCGAATTGCTATCAAATTTTGAGATGCTATGAACATGTCATCCACATAGAGTAGTAGATAGATGTGAGAACCATCCTCCACCTTTGTTATGATAAACACGTGAGTCATAAGGACTTCTGATGTACCCATGAGAGACAATGAACTCATTGAATGTCTTGTATCACTACCTTGGTGATTGTTTCATCCCACAAAGAGACCTCTTCAATCTACAAACATAATTTTCCTTTCCTTTCACCTCAAAACCTTCAGGTTGTTGCATCAAAAGTCTTCCTCCAGTCTTCCATAGAGAAAGACAATTTTGACATCGAGTTGCTCTAACTTCATGTATAAAGGTGTATTGAACTACTAGAGAGAATATCTCGTTGTAGGTCATTTCTCCCTTTTGATTGTAGCCTTTAGCTACCAGAGGTGCTTTATAACGGACAACTTCTTTAGTGGATGATCCATATTTTTTCTTGGAGATCCACTTGCACCCTATTACTCATCTACCTTCAGATAGCTCAACTAAATCCCAAGTCTAGTTCTTCTGTAGGGATTCTATCTCTTCATTCATAGTCATTGTCCACTCCTCGGCTTTAGAATAGAAAATTGCTCCCTGATAAGTGGTTGGTTCGAATGAATCAATGTCTTCTGCTATTTGTAGCACATAAGACACTATATTAAAGTCTTATCTTTCAGGAGCTTTGATTTTCCTTTATGACTTTCTGGGAGTTGTGGTTTGGGTTGCTAAAACCTTTAATGATATGAACTATACACAACATTTGATAAAATATCATTAAAACATATTAGTAACATTTATTTATATTTGATGACATTTTTTAAATGTTACCAAACATTTTTAACATTTTTACTAAGTGTTAGGAAAAAAATATTGTTAAACATCACATGTGCAATAGTGTTAATAGGTATCAAATGGACCCTAAGTGTATAATAATTAATTAAGGAGTAAACTTGATCTGTATTAGTTTAGAGATTATAAGCATATGTTAGTTTAGCATCAAATTTTATAAATTTTTCATTTTAGTTCCCAATTTTAGAAAACGTCACTTTAATCTCTTAAGTGAAAAATATAGTAGAATTTTTTAAAATATGACACTTCATAAAGTTTTGAACTTAAATAAGGATTTTTTAAAACGAAAGATTAAAGCAACGAGCGTTTACAATCTCAAAGACTAAAAATGAGGTTTATGTGTTGCTTACATGGTAAAGTATAGTAAAAAGGAGAAGATACCTCTAATCCTGTAAATGGTACCAATTTCTACCATCTGTAGTATCTATTTTGTTTAGAGACGAAAATTTTCAATTTTAGAGACAATTTGTCTATCTCGATCTAATTCAGATTTTTCTAGTAGTGACTAGTGAGCATAATTACGATTAAAAAAAAATGATGACTGAGCCAACATCACTTTGTTTTAGAGGTCTGCCGGCAAGGTTTTCCTGACCCTATATGACAATATAGATGGATTTCTTTTTTCTTTTCCTTTTCGGGTACAAGAAGGTTCTCATTTTTGTTCCACCAAAAGTAAACTGAACGATCACAACAAAGCCACCATCACTAGTGTGGATGTGCTTGCTTAAAACATGAATCAATTAAATAAGTGAATAATGAATAATCCGTAGCTAAAAAAAGGGGTCAAAGAAAACATAGAGAGATTCTGAGGAAACAAGAAAAAGAAAAAAGAGAAGGGTGTGGTTTAGTTAATAGGGCCAGTTATAATAGAAGCTGAATAAGGGGTTTGTGATATGGATGGCTGCACATGGGAAACTACTCATGGCTACTCATGTGTATGCTATGCATGCTCCCATCCCTCCTAGAAAGCTTTTTCTCCTTATAAGGGCCCATATGTCTGTGGTTACACTTTTACTTTATATAGCTAAGTCTTCACATACATTTTTTTATTTACCCTTTATTTTCTTTTTATTAATGTTTGACCAGTAATTATTTGTCTTTGTTTCCCCATGGTATAGACCAGTAATTATGGTTCCTTTCTAAACCAAAGAAAACAATAAGATCCTTTTGTTATCAGAAAGTGAAATCACAATTTGATGAAATGAATATGTGTGCAATATACAGGAAGAGATCTCGCGAATTTTAAGAATTAAATGGCGACTAATGATAGAAAAATTATTCATGTTTCAGAATTTGGGTTATTCAGATATATAAGTTATTATATTTCTCTTTGACACACTTTTTGTTTGATAATGAGAGTTGAAAGATGTTTAAACTAAAATATTTATTCTCTTAATTTAAAAGTCACACTTTATTTTCTATAAAATTTACTTTAGTCTATTTTAATTTAATGTAAATAATACTTTTTTAGCAATAATTTTTCTGTTGCCGTGATTTTCAGAAATATCAATAATTAGTTTGACTTCTACTATTAACTTAGATGGAGTCTAAGTTGATTGTTCATTCATTTTTTAAAGTTTTTAAAATTAGTTGATGGGTGTTTAAAATTAATTAATAGCACTAAAAGTTGTAAAGAAAGGAGAAATATTTATAAACGACTTGTTTTTAATTATATTTACCACCATTAAATTTATATATTTTATATTAAAATAGACTTTTAATACGTATATTTTTATCAGTATTTCAATGCATATATATCACTGAGGAAAAAGGAGTATAATTTCTAAAATTAAAGAGAAAAACATGTAATATTTAAGTAACTAAAAAAAGGAAGTGTAATTTAGTTTTTTTTTTTTAATTCAATTATGGGAAATTAACCAGTAATTAACCTCACGATTGATCGAATCTATTTCCATATTATGAACAAGATATTTTTGTACGAACTCGTAGATCCATGTAGGGATTAAAAAAACTTAAATATATTTTTAATTCTTTAAATTTGAGTAATTATTATTTTATTCTTTAAAAAAATTATTTTTATTCATCTCTTAAATTTTTTAAAAATTATGTTTAATCTCTCTCATTCTTTGTATTAATGGTGCCAGAATTTATTACCGTCAAAAAGATTTTTTAAATTTATTTTTTTAAAATGATTTTTGATAATTTAAAATTGTCATAATATATAAAAATTTGTGACATTCTTTATCTATATTTTTATTTTTCTTCTTTAAAACAAGTGAAATATGTAAAAAAAAAGATATTAAATCACACGAGTCAAATATATTTTGATGATTTATAATTGTCACTAATCATTTTTCAAAAAAATAAAAAGAAAATGCCATTAAAAATTGTGAAACCATTGCATATTGAACAAACAGAAACTCAAAGTAACTTTTAAACAATTTGAGAGACTAATTAAAATTTTATTTTTTTTAAGAAAAAAATAATTAATTATCCAAATATTTAAAGGACTAAAAATATATTTAAGTAAAAAAAATTATTGTCCATGTTTTGTTGATTGGAGTGTTTTCCTTTACTGTACCGGACCCTCATATTAAGCGAATTGGCAAGATTTTGATCTCAGGTTTTTAAACATAATACATCAATACAACACTTTTCCAATTGGTAATTTAATTTCTAAGCGTATATTACATGCCATTGCCAAGATAATAGCCTTGAGATCATTTACATGTTTTAAGCACAAAATATCGTTATCCCAAAACGTATATAGTACCATAAGACAGTGATGACATGATGGTAGTGCAGTGACTGTGATAATATACATTAATTATGATAATAATGTGACAATGTAAGATAATGAGATTTTAATTGGAAATTACATCATTCTTTTTTTTATAAATATAAAAAAAAGCCAAGGACCAAATATTATTAAAACAGAACCTTTCAACAAGGTACAAGCTGTACCCGAGAAGGCTAACATCCAAGAAAAAAAAAAAAACAAAGAATTACAAATTACTTATCTCCCTAACAATTACCACTATCTGCTAACACCCACACGTGAAGCAGCAGTACAAAGACTGGTAAACCAGAAAACTATATATATATAAGGGTCTGTTTGGATGTTAGCTTCTCTAGAAGTATTTATAGAAGAGAAAAATGAAATGAGATTTTCCATAAGTAAAAATAAGCTCTCCATTCGCTAATTTGTAGATGTCATCTCATCTTTTAGAAAAGTTACATTGGTGAGCTTCTACAAATTAACTAATGGAAAGCTTATTTTTACTTATAGAAAGGTCCATTTCATCTTTTTGCTCTTATTTTCTTCTTCTAGAAGTACTTATAGAGAAGCTTACCCAAACAGACCCAAACTCGAAAATGAAGCCTAATTAGCTAACAATAAACAAAGACCTGTGGCTCGAAAAAGTTGGCAACAATCAGACCATATCTGCCACCACATATTACCAGGTTCTCTTAGTGAGTGACATACATTCCTATGGGTTGATAATCGAGCAAGAGAAGGAATGAACAAATCCTTTCTTATTATATTTGGACAAAATGTATTAGAATAAAAACATAATAGTACTCGGAATAATTATGAACAAAATGAAAATTAAATGAAAAATTCTTGTTATAATGATAATTGACAAACAAATATACATATTCTGAATAAACTAATATCATTTTCGTTCCTGAAATATATGGTGCTAACAATTTTGTACTTAAAAGATTTTTAAAGACAAATTAAATATTACTTAAAAGTTGTTGCCAATGGATACGTTAATCTTTTAGTCAGACTCATTCAATTATATTGTCAAATTAGTACATAATAATAGGCAATTTAGTTGTTAAAAGAATTATGCATTAAACTTAATTATTCCTTTAGTTATGTATCAATAACAAATTAGTCCTTAAAAGATTAAGATGTCCAAAGGAGAAAACTTACAAGTACTATTTTGCCTTTAAAAAATCTTTCAGAACCAGAGATTGTTAGTGCCTATATTTTTAAGGGCGCCGAAAATGAGAATTTACTTTATAATTTTTTATCAAATGTCTCAAAAGATATTTAGATATATAAATAGGATAATAAAGTCAACAATTCACCTTTTTTTAATTACATTATCTTCTATATAATAAGGTCATTTTGTTTATGTAAAATCATTATAAATGATAAAACTCTATTTCAAAATATGTTATTTAGTTACATTTTTAATACTTAAACTTAAAATTATTAGTTAAAATGAAACACTCCTACTTTAGTTGATTAACACACTCAATAATAAAAATTCACATTAAAGGGGGAGTAACAAATCTCGATTATTGATAAGAACAATTCATATTATGCACATCTCAATAATTGAAATTATTCAAGTATGTTTGATTTAGAAGAATCAAATTCCTATAGATAATTAGTCCTTTTAAGAATGTAAATAAGGATTTGATTCTTAACTGTACATACAGAAAAGAGAATAAAAAATTATTGAAAAAGATAAAATTTACTTTTACAATATGTAAACTTCAGAAAGGATACGTCTTTATTTATTTATTGTTTTATATCTTTAGTGTGGAAAAAAAAAATTAATGTTTTCATTACTTTTTTCACCTTTAATTTCAATCAAACTAACCTGAATTAAACAATCATCAAAGGCTCATAGCAGTAGATGCTGCTGAGCTCTTCGTATATGATTGCCAATCCATATGTCATACCAAAAATAAAATTTTCAAGAAAGGGACTGATGCAATATATCACCAAATTGAGCAGATCAAACACCAAGTCATAAAACCCAAGAAGAAGAAGCAAGTAAATAATAATAGAGGAAGAAGGCTCTCGGCATTGGAGAAAATAATGAGCCAAAGTAATGATATAAAGGGCCCTTAAACGTAGCAAATGTCAACCTCCAACAATTGAATATTATTGCCTTTAATAAGCTTTTAGCCCGACAGAACAGAAACATAAAAGAAGCACTCATCAACCGATAGAGAAAGTTCCAATTACACCCCCAGTTTCAACTTTCAACCCATGCAAATTAATTACAAAATGCACACTTCGAAAGAACCAACGCACTACCATTAAATAACTTCTCACCATTTCATATCAACCAACGCAACTGACGCATTCTATCACAATAGCTTTTACAAATTACAAGCAGTGTTGTTATCTAAAGAAAGCCAATTAAGAAAACGAGTAACAGTTGAAATTGTAATCAAATATATAAATATTTATAATAAATTATAAAGTTTTTTCCCAGATCACAAGACTATATTTAATGGGTGACAATCCTTCTCCAACTTTGTAAGATCACGTCTATGAGCAACTGATTATCTCTTTTAGTATTTCTTTTATACATAGAAATCAAAATAAAGTCAGACTCTTTTAACTATCTCTTTCAATATTTAATACAACTGTATATATAGAATTCGAACTCAAAATCATCAATCTCGTGCGAGTTGATCCAATTAAAACTTTAGTTATTTTAATTAACTCCTTTTTTCATTCAGAAATAACTTTACAGTTTTTTCTCTGATGTACACGAATTATTTAAAGGGTAATCGGATTAATTAGATAATGCACAGATTATAACAAAACAAAAAAATTAGACACAACTAACGCACACCTGGCATCACTTGAATTGCATGCAATTGTGACAAATAATAATGGAATTTACCCTTTCCATTCCAAAACTAATGCACCAAGTGTGCTGGGTTAGCCAACTAAGTTGGTTAGGATAATAAATGACGAGTCCTAAATATGTAACCCTTTTCATTTCTAGAGCTCGAAAAACAAACTTCCATAAATATATTTTAGTAGTAGAATTAATGAGTATAAAGTATTTGGTCATATTGCTAAGCTAGAGTGGGATCAATTGACAAAATATAACACGATGTTATTACTAACCATATTAACTCATGACTTTCTTTCCTTTTTTTCCACAAACGTTAACCCGTGCTCTTGATGGAGTATTGGTTAAAGAATTAAAAAAATCTATTAGGATATGTAAAATTGCATTGTTTATAGCTTCTTTTATGTTATAGCTCCTGTGATTTGTATACTAAATATTTTTTCTTTCTAATTTTTTAATCAATGTCCTAAGGACTCTAATTAATAACATCCTTTCCTTTTTCTTTTGACAAATTTGGCCAGTAATATGATAAAGCGGAGGGGTTAAGACTAGAAACAATTATGAATTTTATTGCAATTATATATGTTTTGCATTCTACACTTTATATTGGAGATTATAGCTGTAAAGAGATTTACAAGATTTAAGCATCATATTTTTTTTTTTTACTTTTTCAATAAATCAAACAACTATGTAAACAATATAATTATAAGCGAGCCACAAAAGGCATATTGAGGTTTCAACTCAATCCAAATCTATGTACTTTTACCATGTCCCTAAAAATATCTTATCATTGTCTCAAATCCTTAGAATCTTATTATCAAGATGAATTCAAGTCAATATCTAAGTGATGGGGCCATATGGGCCAACATACATAATATATATTTTTAATTACGTTCAAATAAATTATTACTCATCTATTCGTACTCTATTTAATTAATGAAAATAAACATATTTACTTGACTTAGGTTATTGCATCAACCCTTTTCTCACATTCCCTCCTTCCTTGTTTATATATGTCCCCTTCCCTTATTCACTTCGTTTTCATTACTTGTGGTCCTTTATTGTCTTCTTAGTTAGAGATTGAGGAAGGCTTTTAAAATCGTTTGTTGGTTAAAAAAAAAAAAAAAAAACCACAATTAATTGGTTACTCACCGACATTTTGCATTCGTTTTGCGGAAGGCAATATTTTGAAATTTAAGTTTAACAATTAATAACACATATTTATATCGTTACTTATTTATTAAACATCTCAATTTAAGCCAAATCAATCCTATTCTACGTAGGCTATTTTCAATTGAACATAAATCACGAATAAATTTAGATCTAAAAAATTGGATAAGAAAAATAATAATCAGATCGGACAAGGAATAAGTATAACCCATCTTGTAGACACTCTTAACATCAAGAGACAAGAAAGAAAGAATGAAAAGTATATTATTAAATTTGTACATAAAAACACCGTATTAGATACATTAATTTCTAGCAAAAAAAAAAAAAAAAAAAAAAAAAAAAACTCCCACGGTTCTTAAGCTTAACCAATGTCAGTCATGTTGGCACGCCAATGAAATGTCTTCTTTTCTTCATGTGCGTAAAAAAAAAAGCCTTTTCAACATAGGATGCTAAATAAATGACGTTATTTCATTTTTCGTATGAAAACCCAAAGTTCCTTTCACCGTATCTTTTTAGTGGCAGTGGACATATTTGGAGTACCACGTACATCGTTTTTTTAGGCTGTTGTTTAAATCAGTCCGGATCAGAGCTTATCAACAATTAAAAACCGGCATATCAGTGAAAAACATTTCACACGTGTTTTTTTCCTCAATTAATAAAGTCAAAAATCAACTTCAAAATATATGCAAACTAAGGTAATCAAATGAGACATGTAGTTTAGGGTAAACAAGTAACTTCATATCATTTAAATTTATTAATAAAATATTGAGTAGTATAGATTAATTACTTGCAACCTTTTGAACAAGTTTTTAGCTATTAAAATATTTTGTATATTGTTCACATTGTCGTTTTATAACGTATCACGGTATAAATTATTTTTCATAGTTATCCAAAAAATATTTATTATAAATCTAAATATAATTTATATATTCAATAATATTTATTTATTATAGATTTTAATAATAATATAATTTATATATTTAGAAATATTTACTTATTATAATAAATTATAAAATAAATATTTAGCTTATGCAATACATATACTAAAATATATAAAAATAAATATAGAAAAATCTTGTTTTCATAAACAAAAACTAACAATGTCTATAAGTTTTTTTCTTTTTCTCTTAAATTTGGATATTCTTCGATAAAAAGTTAAAAATTAATATTTTGAGATATTGAATTCTAATATTAATTAAAAAAATACTTCTTATAATTATTTTTCATATACACAAATCTAAAATCGAAACCATTGACCACATATTCAAATAACAAGATTATCTTAAAACATGTCTGAGCTGACGAGGAAGTAATGGTATAGTATTTGGAACAACTATCAAACGATGAAGTTCATTGCACGTGTGCTTCAATTAAGTTCAAACAGGCGGGGCAAACTTTCTTGGACTCTGTCTAATATTTTCCTTATTTAAAAAATGAGATCTTCAATTGGTAATTTAAAAATAAAAATGATTTATTTAAATAAAAAAATATTTTGCTTAATTGTACTATTTTTATAGTTCTTCATTGGGTGAAATGTAAAAGTAATAAAAATTATTGTTGGTAGGAATTGAACCTTGGACCCCTTAGTTATTAAAAATAAGCATTACCATTTCCTCTAATTTTCAGTATTAAACATATTTTATAATAATTAATATTTGAAGTCACTTATTTTTTAGGAACCTGTGCAATTGGACACCTTGAATGGGTTCAGAACCGGCCCTGTGTTCAAATTATGTCCATCACAATTCACAAGTTTCATTATAACCATATCTGAAATCAAACCATTATAATCACTCAGAACAGCCAATTACGTACGATACCTACCAACTATAAATTTTTATTCTACAATTGAATGCAGCCAAGTTGTTATCATAGGTTGATTCTCGCTGGCTTTGGGTTTCTGCTCTTTCAGCTTCTGCTTGTCCGTTTTCCTAAGACAAATTAAACAACAGTGTTTGATTATATATTTAGATTAAGATTAACCTTAACAGCATAATCTCAGAAACAAGACCAACACATACTAGGAAAATAAATAGAGAAATGTTATGAACACTCTCTCTAAGAGATTCTTAATTATGGATACACTCCTCAAATAAATAATCTATATATCATGCCATCACAAAAAAAGAATTAAGTTCAGGTAACATTAAAAGCATGAACGTCAATCCAGGAGAAACTTTAACAACTTCATCAAGTCATCCACACGCAAAGAAAAATGAGATTTTATAGAAATAGGAAGCATCTAGTTTCAGACTGGAAGTTCGTAATAGATAAAAGTGTTGATCATATCATTTCCTTCAAAACTTTATGTCTCAGAAATTCCTATTTTGAAAAAGAACACAAACAACCTTTTTTTCACAATTGAATAAAGCATATACTCTATTTGCAACACAAGAATCATTAATACTCTCTAGAATTGAATGGCATGTCTTCTTCAAAAAAACCAAAAGTGCATGCATGAAGAACAGCAAAATCAGCCAAAGTATGCTTAAGCCATTCATTTAGTATTATTAGTATGAATATAGATAAAACTCCAAAAAACCCTTTACAAATTTATATGCTGCCCACCAAAAAAATGAAAAAATACCGACTCTAAACTGCAAATTTATCACCAACTCAAGACCATAGAAGCTAGAGTATATGAAGTCAAATTTGACAACAATCCCTGGTCAACCAGTTTACTATGATTATCAAGCATCCAATCAGGGAAATGACATAAGTTATTATAACAAATCAAGATGAATTTGTTCTGATATGACATGAACCTAATAAAACCCACCAAATTATTGTGTGAACCTGCACAACAGAATACCCCGTGATCAACTAAAAAAATAGTCACCACCAAAAATCTACGTACAAACTTATATACATCACAATGTGCCACCAATAGCAAAACAGAGTTTCAATAAGGGAACTATTGGCACTATCAATATTGCTATTGAAACTATCCACGTGTGTTTTTAATTTTTTTTTTCTTTGAAAATTTCCTTTTTACATAAACATAATATTGTTGACAAAATACACATCAAAATCATGTTTATATTGTGTAAGGGAGAGTGAAAAAAAATATAACAAAAATGTGATTTCATTGTATATTTTATCAATAAAATTATGTTCCAATCATGTACTTTTTTGCACCCCTTTTACACAATGAAAACATGTTTGTTGTCTATTTTTATGATTTTTTAATTAATTATAAATGCAGATTATCTTTTTTAAAAGCAATCAAATTAATTGTGATATAATTTATCATTAATAACAATCAATATCTTTTTTAATTAAAATTGAATTAATTGGATAGAAATTATGATTTATAAACATAATCGAATTAAATATTATATAAATTACCTTTATTAATAGTAATCAACTCAAATTATGATATTGATTTGTATCATAATTAATTTGATTATAATTAATAATTGTAACTTATGTTATCATTAATTTATTTTTTAAAAAAAAAAGATAATTTATATCAATTAATTTAGAGTAAAATATATTTGAAATCCCTGTAAAATTTGAAAAATATTAATTTGGTCCTCATAATTTTTTTTGTATTAATTTGATCCTTCTAAAAATAAAACTTATTTTTGTTAGTTCTTAGTAGTAACTTCATTTGATGGTTTCTTGACATGGCTAATAGACTTAATTAGTTTTTCTTTAACTTTCCAAACGCATTCAAAAGACGCCAAAACTTAAGTTGTTTCATCTTTCCACTTAATCTCATCAAAAAGTGTGAGAAAATCATCCAAGAAGTGACTAAAAATGTGTAAATCTATTTTAGTGAGAGATCTTACAGAGGGATCTTCAGCTGAAGATCTCTCTTTTTCCAGATCCATTACCAAAGAGAGAATGCAGATCTTCAAGTGAGGATTTGATTCTTCCCCAAGAACCCTCAAGATATGCATGAAATTCAAAAAAATGATTTATAAATATTACATTATGTCTACTATTGATTAAAAGTTTAAATAAAATGAAATTAAAAATTAAAATTAATTAATTATATGCTTTATTAATATTCATATTTTTTCATGTTTTATTAATTAAAATTAATTACTTAATTAATTAAATTAAATTAAATTAAATTAAATTTTAAATATTTAAAAGTGGGGTCCACGTGGGACCCATTAAAATTATCTAAGATCTCAACTTAAAATCTACCAATAAAGGAAAAAAATATCACAGCTAAGATATCTTCAATCCTATGTGGCACTATAGGATCCACCAAAAAATATCTAAAATCCCAAATTGAGATATAGTGCTCGAATCACATCAATATGTTTTATTTTTATACGGATCAAATTAATATAATTTTTTTATGAGAACAAAATTAATATTTTTTAAATTTTATAAAGATTTTCAATATATTTTACCCATTAATTTATTACTGTTAAAAAAAGGTAATGTGTTGGGTTATTAATATAATTTTTATATGTTATCTATGGAAAATAAATTTCTTAAGTGTTGGGATAATAAGGAATTAAGGATCATTCTCGACAAGACATTTTAGAATTAAGAATCAAACGGAAATTGGAAGATAGAGATGCTAAGTGTAGGGAGACAGTTTATTTTCGATAAGGTTAATAAGAAAAAGTATAGCATGTTATCGACAAAAAAATAAAAATGATACGGAAAGGGATGTCCTATTTTCCGAGAGAAGCTACAATTAGAAAACACAGAAAAAAAAGGTAGTTATTGAAGTTACAAGCAGTTACAAAAGCACACAGATCTAGTACATATTGAAGAAGTTGTAGAAGCTATAAGACCATTGTACACGTTTAGAAATCTTAGAATTCTACCGTTAGCATTCAAAATCTATAAATAAAATTTCTAATAACTATATTTTGTTAGATTGAATTATTATCATTCAAATTTTCATATACCACTTAAATTGTTCACATGAAAATAACTCTTGATTCCAAGGTCGTATGGTATGTTTTCATCTCACTTTCAATAAAATATATTTTTATTTATTTTTCTACATTTTTCTTAATCTTCATCTCTTTTCAATTTTTATTTCTTCTTGAAATCTTTACTTTCGTCAATCTCCATTTCTTCTTTGAACTTTGCTTTTATTTAATGTCCATTGATTATTATTATCAAAATTATTATTAGAATTGTCATAACATGTATATGTCTAAATTTATCATCAACATTATTACTATAAAAAAATATTTATATTAAATTATTATTATTGAAATTATTAGAAATTATTTATACATAAACTATGATAATGGATATTACAGTCAAAATTGTTATTATTATTTTTGTTAATACTTAGATAATTCTCTTAAGTTGAAAACTATAATTATTTGTTTGACGAAAGAGAACTTGCAATCGAAAATGAGTTTTATGTCTCACACTTAAACATTTATTTATTAATAAAATTATTATTAAAAATTATTGCTTGATAGATATAAAACTCTTTTCGAGAACTCTTTACAATTTTCACTTGATGGGATAAGATCATTACTTTCAATCTTAAGAACAAGTTTTAAGGAGAGTTGTATGTTATTAAGAAGTGGTTGGATGACTAATAATTCAAGAAATGGTAAGAGAAATCACAATAATAACAATATTGTTAACACTGACAATGTTGTTAGTCACGGAGAGCAAAATTAGCCAATCCCATTTACTAGGACCAACAACAAAGTTGTCATGGCTTCTACTCAACCAAATAATGATGTTATTTACACTATAGGTAAGATGTGATTTGTTCACAAATTTAGACATCTTTTATGGAAACTAATCCACCTCTCACTGATGTGATGACAAATACTAATATTCCACCATTTTCGACTACAAGCCCATAAGGTATGCCTTATATAAACATCCCACAATTAAGTATGCCTATCCTCAAAGTCAATCTATGATGCCACCTATTATGGTTAGTAGGAGAAAAAATAGGCATTTAGAACTTAGGGGTAGTAGCCGTGGTTATAGTGTTGAATATTTAGGAAATATGGGAGTTCTTATTTGAGATAGGATAGCAGGGGATAATAGCAAATTTTGATTGAAGTTTCTAATGAAACTCTAGTTATATTTAGACAACAGATTGAACATAGTAATCATGAAATGGTCAATACTTTGACTAATCATGTGGAATCAATTTTCAATCCATGTTGATAATTACTAATGAAAGTTATCAACGAATGAATGGGATTTTAACTTCAATTGAAGATGTTTTGGCTATTCCTAGAAATCAACATGCCAATAATTTGAACTACCGTTATGCTATTTTTATTTTAAAATTTTTGTTGTACATTGCGGTGGTTTAGAACCGCCGCTAAATTAGAAGTAATTTTGTTTTCAAAATCTGTGTAAATAGGGTAACAATTTCTTCCCCATCTCCATGACCGACCCATGATAATCATATGGTGCAGACCTAGGGTAGCCCCCATAAACCCATACATAATTTGCACTAATTTGACCAAAAGAAAGTAGAAACAAAATTTAAAATATTACCAAGAATTGGCACAATTATTAGTATACACTAGACAGTAGAGAGAACTTAACTACACACATTGTTGACAGGCCTATCACTGATCATTGCAATTAATTATTCAATATGTTATCCAAGTGGTCTCAATGAACTCAAGATAGGGGGAAGATGAATTGAGTTTATAAACTTTCTCTTTGTTAATACACTCTAATTCCTTTTTATACAATAAATATGATAATGTATCAAAACCTTGATTAAAAAGATAAAAAAAAACAAGTAATTAAGATCTCTACCAATATAAATGAATACATTAAATTTACAATAAAAGTAAAGAGATAAGGGAAGAGAGAATTGCAAAGTCGATTTATACTGGTTTGGTCACTTCTTGTACCTACATCCAGTCCCCAAACAACCCACTTAAGAGTTTCATTATCTTTCAAATTCTTTACAACAACATATCACTTTTACACCTTGGGATCCCTCACCCTTTGTGTTTGAGTCTCTCAAGAATCAAGAGATACCACACTTTGTTCTTACAAGGGATGTCTCCCCCTTTTCAAAAGTTTAGACAAAGAATATAAGAATTCACTCATAATTTAGAGGAAATGTTACAAATTGAAGCATTAGAAGGTTTCTCAATAATAAGTGTACTTGGCCAAGTTTTTTTTATCAAGAACTTGATGATTGAGAATGATTGTTAACAAGATATTTTCAAAAGTTTCTCATCTTTTTTAAACGTATTAAAATGTTGAATATTTATAAGCAAAATCTGTGTAAACTGTTAAAGGGCATTCCCAAAAGTTGTAACTCTTCAAAACACACTTTGTGGTCAATTTCAAATTTCTGGTAATTAATTACATTATGTGATAATCAATTACATTGATTCCAGAACTTGAAAAATAGTTTTAACATTTTTAAAAGAAACTTGAAAAATTGATTTAAATTAATCAAATCGCCAGATATGCTTATTAGAAAAACTTTTTAACAATTTAACCTAAGTCTTGAATCTTCTAATTGCTTGACTTGTTCATATTCAAGATTCTTCATGTTATTTTGCTTTCGCCTTTTTGTGTTTGGTTTTTCGCATCATCAAAACCTCCAACATTACATAACCACATTCTCCCCTTTTTTAATGATGACAATCATCTTAGGTAAGGAGCAAATAATATAACAAGATATTGCAATAACTTTGTTAAAGATAGAATTTGAATTTGAATTATTGTTTCTCTTAGATAGGAATAGGTTGTTAAAATAGTCTAGATAAGAAGAAGTTTTAATTATTGTTTCCTAATATTATGCTCAAGTTGTTAACATTTCTTGTATAAATATACCTCATTTAAGAGGTGATGAATGAGTGAGTGAATGAAAGAATGGATGAATGAAAAAAAATAGATGAACGAATAAATAAGGAATAATTATTCCAAGTTATCCATATCTGATTTTTGACATGGTATCAGAGCCATGACACCCTCCATGAATAAGAGCCATGTTTCTTCTGCTGCCACTAGAGTCTTTTCTTCTCCATTCCATATCCAAATTATCTTTCTTCTTCACATTCCCAAACATACATCTCATTTTATCTTCTCGTATCAATACCTGTATTCCACTTTTATTTCTCTCAAATCCTTAACTCCCTTCTTTGATGGCCAATTCTGATTCTGAAATATCGAACCATCTACCTCCTCCTTAACCTTCACCTTCTCTGATTCCTCTACAAATTATGATTATTATTATCATGAACTCCATCTTTTCCTCACATAACCTTCGCATCTTTAGTCCCGGCTTGAATCCCTTCGCACCTTATTGCATCGCCAATCACTCCCTTTCCTTTCATTTTCCTCTAGTCAAATTACAACCTTCCTTCCCTCGAAGTAGCCTTCCTATGTGAATTGACGCACCGTTGTGATGCCTCAATGCACTCATTCTAAAGTCTCCACAAACCCGTTTTGAATCCTTCTCGTACCTCAATTTTGAAGCCTCCATGCATGTATTTCATTTGAAGATCATTGATGTGAAGCTCGTTGCACTATTCTGAATCCTTCACAGACCAGCCCTGAAGTCTATTGACCTGAACATGTGATTGTTCTGAATCCCTTCCCGTATCTCAATTCTCCATGCATGTATTCCATTTGAAGGTCATTGATGTGAAGCTCGTTGCATTATTCTGAATCCTTCACAGACCAGCCCTGAAGTCTATTGACTTGAACATGTGATTGTTCTGAATTCCTTTCCGTACCTCAATTCTCTTTCTATCTCACATAACCAAAGCATCTGTTGTGGACTATCCTGAAGCACCTCCTGAACCTTTTGTTGATCAAAATCATTCCTGAAAGAGTGTTTGAAGAAGCAATTGGCAAGTTAGGCATGACTGATATTCATGCACCAACTGGAAAGGGAGTGTTGAAGATAGAATTTGAATTTGAATTATTGTTTCTCTTAGATAGGAACATGTTGTTAAAATAGTATAGATAAGAAGAAGTTTGAATTATTGTTTCCTAATATTGTGCTCAAGTTGTTAATACTCCTTGTATAAATATACCTCATTTAAGAGGTGATGAATGAGTGAGTGAATGAATGAATAAATGAAAAAAAAAATAAGATGAATGAATGAATAAGGAATTACTATTCCAAGTTATTCGTATCTGATTTTTGACAAACTTCCCCTAAGAAGATCAATTGATAAAATTCATTGCCTTTGTATCCCTACTTGGTTGGACCTTCCTCATCCTCATTAAAATCACTCAAGTCATCTCGTACATTCATTGTTGCCTTTCCATTTTCTTTGTCATGATTGACTGACTTGTTCTTCCTTTCCAATTTTAATGCTAGTTTCCTTTCTCTTTCCTTCTTCTTCTTCTCTTCCAAAGCAATAATTCTAGAACTCCTTTTGTTCATCCAATCTATTTTATCTTGAAATCTCATTTGTTTTCTTCTAGACCCTATATGTATCAAGTCATGCATTTGAGAAGCCAAACTTTTGTATTGTATATTCTATTTACATCATTGCCTTAAATATATTTTTTTCTTCCTTGAAAATTTAATCAAGTTTAATATAAAAAAGTATTAGATATTGGTTATTATTTAAATGTATGTGTTTTGTCTCTCATTAATTTAGTTTTATTAAGAAATGATAAGGTATAATCATGTTATGTAATCCATCAATGATTTTATTTGTCATATCATTACTTAAATGAGTAAAACTATAATAGTGACTAAACATGTATTTCAATAGAAAAATGATGCATGTACATCACATGTTATTTGACACCTAGAGAAAGAAAACCAGAAAAGTGAGTATGATAATATGATGTTATATAAATAAGGATAGAGAGAAATTGTGAAATTGTAATTGCTAATAAGGTGTTCACATAAATTTAAAAAATGGACAAGGACATGGTTCAAGTGTTAAATTAATTATATGTTTGGTAAAAGTAGTGTATTAGCTAGCTAATTTAATTGAAAATATTTGGTGAGACTAGTTGATAAATGTCAAATGACGTAGGAGGACATATTTAATATTTTAATATTTGAATTTTTTTAATAATAATTTATCATCTTAAAAAGTAGGACATATTTTTGTTTTTACGAATGAAATCAATAAAATAAAAATCATGGAAGCAACCAAATTAGGTCATATAATTTAAAAAAAAACAAAACAATAATTTAGCAAATAATTGTAAAGTTGAATGATTCAAAGAATTTCTAACATTAAGAAACGGTATAGCAATGACAATTGACGAGTTGATTGTTGTGTGTGTCGTGTGCTTGTAAAAACGTAAAATTAGATACGAGGGTTTTATGAACAACAACAAAAAAGATAAGAAAATTTTTAAACTGAATAAAACATAATTTTAAATAAACCAGTAAGAATTAAACTGAGAGGAAAAAAAACTAGTAGCTTATAAGCTAGCTTATTTATCATAAGTTAATTTAAGTAGCTTGTGAAAAAAAAAACTATTTGATCAAGTAGCATATGGAAATAAGTTTTTATACCAAAAATGCTTGTAATCTACTCTAGAGTCTTACTAAACATAGTCTAAAAGAAGATCAATTTATGTCAAACAAGTACAAGTGAAACTAAAGGAATTTTTTTTAATTGCTTTTAAAAGTTATAGAAACCATAAAAGAAAGATTTTTAAAAAAGTAAAGTAAATAAATGGAGATGAAAAATATCTAACTAAAGCATAAGTATGAAATAAATAAAATACATGACTAACCCAAATATTTTATATCATGTAAACTATATAATTGCACGATGTCAATTAAATATAATAATTGAGATACACTCGAAAAGATACATCAAACGGGAGGTTGGGATTTGAAGGGAACTTAGTGTTGAGACAAATAAGATAATGCATGTGCAAAGCATGAGATGAGGAGAAATGAGTAGAAAAGGGGAAAATGTGGAAAGTTAGGGAGGAATTGAGAGTTAGAAAAAATTATTATCACAATTAAATAAATAGTTTTAGTTTTATGCATTGTTAGTATAAGAAAAAATTACACTAGCATATAATTAAAAATCATTCTAGGTATGATTTAAAAATACTTATCATAAAAGTCAACAACTAACCATACATGACAACCTATGATTGGATAATAATGTAAAAAATTCTTACAGTAATTGATGGACTCCTGAACTGAATCAAGTCCTGTTTGCCCCGATCTTCCTTGCAATGGAATCAATTCTCCAATTGATAGCAAAAAACAAAGTATGAATGCTCTGTTTTATGACAGCTTTTTAAGTTTTTGTAATGTAAGAATTGGAACAATGGAAGAAGAATAGAGGTGGATTTGGATTGACACCATGGAATTGGAATTCCAATAAGTCTTGCAAGAATCACCACAATAGCTCAGAAGCCATTGATAAGAAACAAGAAGTTCTTCACTAAGAACAAGGGAGAATAACTCTCAACCTCTTACACACAAAGTGCAATCTAATTTCATTCAATCAAAAGTCCTTACAATCTGTTGTGATGTGGTTTATATAGACCACGAATCTACAAGCTAAATGAAATGTAAATGCGTCCTAAATGAAACCCAAACGTAGCTTCCAAGACAAGTTTTCTAAAAACAGCTTTTTAAATCTAAAAATAGCGCCTCTGCAGTAGAAACGACAATAATCGATTATTTCGTAATGGTAATCGATTATTTTGAATCAAATAATCGATTACGAGATCTTGGTAATCGATTATTTGTTCATATCAGGCCTGGAAGCTGATTCATGAACAAAGTAATAGATTATTTTACCAAATAATCGATTATCACAGGGACTCCCACTTCCATGTAATCGATTACAAGACAGAATAATCGATTACAACAAAGATTCCTACTTCCATGTAATCGATTACAAGACGGGATAATCGATTACGACAGAGCTATTTCAAAACTAACATTTATACAAATGTATTTAATCGATTACAGGATACTTGTAATCGATTACAACAGATAAGCTCAACATTTTGTAGCCTTCTTCATGTTTCTCCAAGAGATATAAACTGGATTGTATATGATCCTGGAGTGTGTGAGCCCTAGCCCTTGTCGTTGGCCCTTTAATCACCAAAGGAAGTGTCTCCATGTGTAATTCCAAGTCTTCCTTCACTTGCCTTGGTTTTAGGATTGTATCAATAATACATTCTACTTAAGTTCTTAAATAAATTGATAATAAAAAATGAGTTTAGCCAATTCTAAATCAATTTAAATACTTATTAATTAGTTCAATAAACTTAAACCATGAACTAAATTAGTTGATTTTAATTAAAAGTTAAACATATTAATTAAATAAACTAAACTTGAAGTAAGTATAATTTAATTCATTTGATTATGTGTGCATGTGTGTGTTTATATATGGTTATTATAAACAGATAAAAAAACATATTTTTATAAGAAATAAGAACATTTATTTAAACCATTAAATTAAAGTTAAAATACAAATTGTGGATATAATTACAAATTTTACGAGATCTTTAATTAAAAAAATAATCACATGAGATTTATAATTAAACGTGACATTTCAAATTTATTTTAATATAATAGTTATAATTAAAAAAATTCACTTCTCACGATATACAAGAATTTTCACATAATACATTTCATATATAAGCACTATGATGATATTTATGTAAATTATTTTAGATAAATATTGTTTTTTATTGAGAATGACCTAAAGCCCAATAACAAAAACTAGGGATTGATATATTTGGGTGTAAACAATTCATAGTATCTCGTAAGTATAACAAAAAAACTTCACATGTGGAGGAGAAAAGGATGTGAACATACATACACACTAGATTTGCCATGAAGTTTCGTGAAAACATTGTTTTCTATTCACGACTTTTCCAATTTGAGTTCACAAATTGAAGTCCAAAAGATGAATTGGAATTGAAAAAAAAATAATATAAAAATTTAACATGAATTCAAATCGAACTAATTTTCATTGAGTCGCTAGTCGAGTCGAGTTAGATTCAACTAAATTTGACTCATTTCTAGACTTACAACTTGACAAAATGTAAGTTTGTTATAATGGATTAAAATAAAATTGTGCAATAATTAATGAATGTTTAATCTAAATATTTTGTGACTAGTCTATAAAATGATAATAGTAACATTTCAATTAAATAGTCATCAAGGAACACAAAAGGAAAGCCATGTGAATGTGGGGAGGGTTGAGGTTTGAAGAGATTAATGTTCAATTCAAGTTAGATCATGCATGAAAATCTTGAAAGGGTGCAAAGTGAGAAATAAATTAAACATAATAATCAAGGATACATACAAAGGCATGCTTTTTTATGAGGGGAATGATGTTCAAAGGAAACTTGATGTTATATAACAAGTCAAATCATGCATGCAAATCATGTAAGGAGGAACAATAAGAAGAAATGAAGAAAAAACATAAAGTTTGAAAGAGATTTAATGGTAAATGCTAATAAAATAAATTGAGCAAGCATAAGTTTTGTATGATATTATATTCATTTAAAGAAAATCTATAGTGAAAAATTGTTCGGATGATGTTGAAGACATACCCATGTAGATAGACATCATGAACCTAGATAAAAAAGTTGAATAAGAAAGCATCATTAGTACACTATAAACAAACATAACACTAATTTTAAAGTCACAAAAGAAAGGAAAAAGATAAGAAATTAACTAAGTCTCTAAACAAAGAAAGTAGGGAGAAGAAACATCTTCTTTTGAGAGCTCAAAAATTTTCAAGATTCACAAATCTCTATTTTTGCTCAACATGCAAGAACTTTACCACATTCAACCAATATATGAGTCTTGACAATAACAAAATTCATTTATGCGTGATTAAAAAATTACCAGTAGCTAGTATCATTGTCGGTGATAGGTTCACTAGCTTGCCACGTAAATTTGACAACCGAATCTTGCACTCAACCAATGTCAAAAATGTTGCTTCAAATAAGCCTCAATTTTGATGTCTTTTTTGGTTTCTTTTTCGATATGATGAAGTTTATATATTAAAATTAAATAAATTCTAATAAAAAAGTATTGAACATAAGGTGTTTTGTTTACTTCTTTGAAAGTAAAGAATTCTCACGTCACATGGTTTATCCAAGCGTAAGAGTGATATTTAATTTATTAATAACTTATTGTTTCATTCATTCTTAAGCATTTTAAGTAAATTGTTTCATTCCATATAAAATAAAACTAAAGCAAAGCATATAAGTTTCATCTCATTTGACAAAAATAAATTGCTATGGACAAATTCTCACCACTAAAATTTTATAAAATTAACAAAATTTAGCAATGATGGTTTTAGCAACTAATACTGCTCTATTGTAAAATATCTATCACTAATAATTTATAATAATTAAATTTGATATTTACTGGCATTTTTTTATTTGTAAGAGTGATTTTGCACGTCCAAATTATTTTTTATGCACTTTGAAAATGGTACTTGTAAAATAAGGATTGTAAAAAGCAAATTGAAAGTTTGTTTTCCTACACATTGTAAATGCATTGATATAATTTATAGAAAAATATATCAAATAAACTTCAATGAATTAGCTTTATTTATTCATAGAGCTCTCTCTCTATATCATAGAATAATGTGAAAGAAAAGAAATAAAAGCACGAGTTTTTTTCAAAATAATTCTACTATTAAAAAATACATAAAAGTAACAATAGTAAAACATTACAATATACCATTTTCAAAGTGTATAAAAAATAATTTGGACGTGCAAAATCACTCAATTCACAAACTTTTCATTACAACATTTGATAAGTTAATCTTTACTGCATATTTTTACTCAAAAATCATTTTCCATATTTGGATAATCTTGCAAATAAAAAAATTTAATTTTTTTATGGTTAAAAGGGGTTTATGAAATATGACAAGCGATTAATGGTTAAACTCTTCTTCTAAAAGTGTAAAAAACTTTTAAATTTTAGTTAAATGTAGAAAATTATTTTATATTTGGAAAAATTCCAACTAGTTTGTTAATGTCTTTTTCAAAAAGCCAAAATTTATAGGTGACACATTTGGTACACAAATTTTAAATTTGAATACTAGTATACTAAAGGTAAAATTGAAGTGATGCTAAAAACAAACAAAAAATTACCATAAAAATCTCTTGGCCCCATCCCTACCGACACAAAAATGAACATCTCCAAAACACCATTGCCACCGTCTTGCATATCATCGTGCAACCACCATCTCCGATAAGTCGTACGACACCATGAACCATAGGTAACACCTTACGTACCAAGTCATATGGAAGGTCCACAAACCTTTATTGAGATTTGAGAACCATTATTTCCTCATTGACCTTTTGTTGCCATCCGCACCCCACCACACATTAACTATACCATGTCATAAGCCAACCCAAAATTGAAATAAACAATGTACACACGAGAAGGGGGTTGAATTGTGTGTATGTGAACATTGAAAACTTTTTCACAAACATTGAACAAATAAAGAAGGAATCATCGATGAAATAAAGAGTGAAGTGCAAGGGAGAGAGCATCACACAAGACTTTTATACTAGTTCACTTTTAACACAAGAGCTACGTCCATCCTCTGCAACAAGGAGTTCCACTAAACAATATTGGTTTCATCAAGTATTTTTTGTATCCTTTTCAGGCTTACAACAGTGATTTATACCCAAGATAAAAAAATCCAAAGTACTCTTTAGTCATAAAGCCTCTCCAAGATTTCGTAAACAAGTTTACTTATATAGAAAATCAACTAACAGTGTGAGGATATTAAAGTTAAGCACAAATACAAAACTTTGCAAAACTAAGAATATAAAGATTTAAGTTTGTATGAGGTATTGTCTAGTAAAGAGCTTGTGTAAAAAAAAAAATCTAT
Organism: Glycine tomentella; assembly: GCA_007407185.1. Lineage (NCBI taxonomy): Eukaryota > Viridiplantae > Streptophyta > Magnoliopsida > Fabales > Fabaceae > Glycine > Glycine tomentella. The sequence goes on from PYAF01001006.1 coordinate 309,413, forward strand.
AGAGTGTTCTATATTTTCTTCAAGTCTTATATTCTTTATATAGGACTTCAACAAATATTTGTTAAGAGCTCTTGAAGATTCTTTTTTCCCATTTTGAGACAACATTAAAAATGCATGGAAAACTCCTTCATGTTAGTCATGTTGACGTGTCTAGTCCTTAGTGAGGAGAGGTTGTCTTGTCCTCTAATAGTATATACTAGAAAGGCATGTACTGGTCTAGCACGTAAAGACTACTTTATTGTTAATTCCTTTTCTTGTTCTAGCTTTATGTACTATTCTCATGATAAGACTCACTTTTGTACATGTTGTATTAGAGCCTCTTTAGTGGTAGATTCCAAATTAGGATCTTAGACCTCTTTTTGGTAGACCTCACAGTGTCACGTAGGATTGAAGATCTCTCTCATTTTTTTCTTTAATAGTGGATTTCATTTTGGGATCTTAGATAACTTTTAATAGGTCTTACATGGACCTATCTTTTAAATAAAAATAAATATTTATTAAATTAAATATAATTAATTAAGTAATTAAATTTAATAAAACATGGACCTCATCACAACTACCTCTTCTTTTTTCTCATTTCCCTCTCCTTTCACACGTTATTTTTTTTCTTTTTTCTCTTCCATCTCTCCTCATCACACGTTGCTTCTTCTTTCTTCTTCTTCCTTTGCGCGGCCCACCCCTTCCCTTCCCCTCCATCACGGCCTTCCCCCTTCCCCTCTGTCACGACCCACCCCCTTCCCTCTTTCGAAACTCCGCCGTAACCCATCCTCTTCCCCTTTCCCCTCCCCCTTCCCATCCGTCGAGACCCATCCGCTTCCCCCTTTCAAAACTCCGCCGCGACCCACCCTCTTCCCCCTTCCCCTCTGCTTGAACCCCCTTCTGGAACTCCGCCGTGACCCCTCTCCGTCGATATGTCTATTTTTTGTGTCTTTTTTGTCTATTTATTTTGCTTTATTCTTTTTCATCTCCTTTTGTTGGTCTGTGAGTCCTCCTACGTTTTGCTGTTAGGGAGAGAGTAGAAACAATACATTTTTTATCAATGTGCAGATCTTCAGTGATCTTGTAGAAGATTTCATTCTCCATGCTGAAGATCTTGTCAAATCCTTTATTGGAAAATCTAATGAAAATCTGATCTTGAGCTCAAGATCTGACACTAAGGACGCTTTTTTAACTTAGAATATTTTACTTTTCATTAAATGCTTGGTATTTTAAATGTTAAAGCATATCAAAGAGGATATCAAAGAGAAGTTTCAATTCTTAAAAGGATATAAGACATTCAACATATATGAAACCTTAACATAAATGAATAGTTTGAGAAAAGAGCAAGGAATGCTTTTAGATTGGGCGCTTTTTACAAATACCACATTGGACCCCCTTATTTTTCAAAAATGTTGGATAAGTCTTAAGATAGTGTTACACCTATGTTTTCTGGACCCTTTTTCTGCACACTTAACACAATTGTCAATATATTTTTCAAACTTTCGTAACTTTTCACTACTAAGAAAATGCATTATAGCGACCATAATCAACGACCAAAAATAATCTGTTACTAATAGCAACCGTAATAGCTATTAAACAATTACTGTCGCCAATTACGACCAAAATTTATTAAATAGCTTTCAAACAATTATTGTTGCCAATTGCGATCAAAATTTATTATGGTGGTTTAGTTTTCTCAGCCACCGAACTAGCGGCCGACATGAAGGGTTGCTGAAGTATTCGGTGGCTATTTCGGTCTTATATATTTATAAATCAGAAAACATTATAGCGACCAAATAGATTCTTAAATATAGCCACAAAATGGTTTTCGGTCGCTATATTACGATGATAGCGACCGAATACTATTCGGTGGCTGTTATGATTATAGTGACCGAAGTTGTTTCAGTCACTATTAGGTGGCCTATTATCTTTGGATTAGAGACTGAATTAGCAACCGAATTTAATTTGGTTAAAAATTAAATACTAATTTATTTTAAATCATAATAAATATATCATATACTTAAATAAATTTTGTACTTAAAAAGTATTGATATAATATATTAGAAATTCTTTTACAAATCAATATTTACAATATTTTATATACCATAATAAATATATAAGATTATTAATTATACTATGATAATTTTTAATAATTTTAAGAAACCAATATTTACATTTTTTATTAAGATAAATAAGTTATTATTATCATTAATCTTTTAATTTTTTTGTACAAAATAGTTGTGTATTTCATATAATTATTTTAAAATTATAAAAAATAAATACAAATTAATCATTTTAAAAAATAAGGCATAAGTATAATACTAATGATTCATTAAGGTTCAATATTGTGTAAGGAAAATTTATGTAGTGATGAAGACCCAAACAAAGTCTAATAAGATGCAATGGTTAAATGATATATTAACTAAAAGTTTAATATAAATTGAATTTAATTTAAGGCTTAATTTTAATATTCATCCCCCTATTTTGCATATTTTAGCAAATGAGTGCACCTATTTTTGAATTTACTATTTTAGTCTCCAAAATCATTGATTCTTAAATTTTAAACATTGACTAGACTAAAAGTTGATCAAACATTTTCTTAAAAAATAAGAACTTAAAAAATACTTGAGAAAGAAATAGAGGTATCATCCTTAGAATGAAAAACACATTATTTTACTACACCACCCAAGTGGTCATTTGAGAATTTAGTGCAAAATATAGTATTAATATAAATTTTATGCAAAAAAGTTAAAAATTCAATTTTTTAATTTATTATATTTTATAATCTTATATATTATATTTTAAAATATTATATATATATATATATATATATAATATAAGATTAAATTACATTTTCAAGTAAAATAGAATATGTATATTTATATAAGTTTTATTTTATATATTATATTTATGTTTTTAAATAATGTTTGTGATTTAGTGATACCATCTTTTTACCTTTTTACTATTATAGTAAATAACAATAATATTTTAATATGGGTAACATATATTATCACTAAATTGGATATTTAAATATTTTAAAAGATAATATAATACTGTAATTTTATGAAATTATAATTTATATAAGTTTTGCCAAGGGGATAAAAATATATAAGATAAGAAAAATATAATATATAAAATTCAAATAAAGCTTATATAATTATATATATTCTAATTATGCGAAAATATAATTTAATCTTATATATTATATTTTAAAAGATTAAATTTTGAACTAGTTAAATTTTGAACTATTTTCGCATAAAACTTATACTAATACTATATTTTGTACCAAATATCCTAATGGGCACGGGATTATAGTGGCAAAGGAGTGTGTCACTTACTCCAAGGACCATGATTGTAGTCCTTCCTGAAGCATTTTTGTAAGTTATTATTTTTGAAGAAAATATTAGTCAAATTTTTGTGTAGTCAACATTTAAAAATTTAATAGTCAACAATTTATGGGGACTTAGATAATGAATTTTGAAATATAGGAAGACCGATTTGGTGAAATAGGCAAAATAACCAGACACATTTTGCACTAATGATTGAAACTCAATATATGACTTTCGTGTAATATGACTTTAGTGTAATATATATACTAACCAAAGCTTAATAATTAATTAAAAGTTACTAGTGTGTGTATTCTCGTGTGATGCACATGTTGATAAATTAATAATTTTTTTATCATTTTATAAAAATTAATTTAAGATTAAATATATTTTTAAAAATATTAAAGTTAATTATATTATGATGAGAGAAAAGTCAAGCACTCACATATATAAGTGTCTATTATCTCACTTTTTTTAAGATACCACTTTTATTTTGAGATACCACACTCTCACTTGATTATGTAAAAGAGTCAAGCTCAAGTTTTAACTTTTTATTTTAATTTCATATATTTCCTTTTTTAAGCTCATTTTTTAAATATCTTGTATGAAAATAATTATAAAATATTATATGGATAAAGGTATAAAATAATTTAAGACAAGATAATAAAGATAATTGAGTTATAATTAAGTTAGGAAAAATTAATAAAATAATTAAATTATAATCACTTGGAATTTTATGTTTTTTATTTTTCCTAACTTATCACTTGGAATTTTTTGTTTTTTATTTTTCACTTTAACTTGTATTGCTTGATCCTTGACTAGTTGCTTTTCTTAGCTTGGAGGGGTAAAAAAATCAAATAGTAAAACTTTAAGTTGGGTTGAGAAATGGATGGCCCCTAAAAAGGCATATTATTCTATTTCCCTTTTGTCTTATTAATTCCTCCCTTTCATTTTAAGTACTTTCCATATTTTCTGTGTGCTTAATTTGACTATATCATATGATTTGAAGTCTGAACATCACTTTTATCATCAAAAACTCTAAATCAGAATTGTATGGTATTAAGGTATTAGAATATTTTATGGAAACTTGTTCTAGAAGTAAATATAATGTTGCATAAAGGAATATGATCGTTATATATATATATATATATATATATATATATATATACACACACTAGTATTTGACTCGTGCGCGTACGCACGGGTTAGTTATACATTACAATGCACATTATCGCGTTAAACAGTTTAAGATTGATCGAAAAGGTAAAGAAAAATGTAAAAAGCAACTTATATAGATAGTATTATCCATACAACTTCTGGACATAATTAACTAGTGCAAGATAAAGCAGATAAGTTTAAGAGACAGTGGCTACAAACTGGGACAACTTGTAACTGAACCATGTAGTTTCTATTAACATGCATATTTAAAAGCTGACAGGTAAGAGTTGTTTTTTGCAATCAACACATCCACCAGTGCACTATGTTGCTACCTGGGTATGGAATCTCCATAATAAACTCGAAGTCAGCTTTTAAATTGTTGGCTCATGCAAAAGCTTTCCAACCAGCTCCTATTTTAGCGTTCTTTCTCTGGTGGTTAAACACAATCTTGCATGTTGTTCTTCCTTCAAAACAGACCGTTGTGAAACCTGTGTCCTTAAGGTAGTAATACGCATGGGTTAGTTATATATTTAAATACATATTATCGCATTATGTAAATTGGAGATGAAAAAAGAAAATATAATAAGATTCATTAATATGAAATATAATATGCAAATGTTGTAACATAAGTTTATAATGTTAATTATAAATCATATGAACATCAAACAGAGATAGTTAAGGAACACAAAAAACAAAATTAGAATTTTTGATTTGGTTTACTATACATTTTAAATGCGTGTAATGTAAATATTCATTTGTAAAAATCATATATAGTAAGATTCGATAATATCAAATATAATGTATTGAAACGTTGATAGATATAGTTAACAAAAAAAAGTAATAAAGCTAGAGTTCAACTTTGGTTAACTTGAATTGGAAAAGTTACAATTAACCAATAATCCAATGCACAATGTTGCTTGTCAGATATGGAAACTCCACGATAAATTATTTTAAATTAACTTTAGTGGTCCAATAACAAATAATTAAACTATTATTTTTTAATAATATATTAATTAAATATTATTTTGTGGTTATTGTAACAAATAAATTAAATACAAAGAGTTTCAAAATTTCAAATATTGATTAAATTTAAATAATAACACTATAAATATTTTTTTTTTGAAATGTCACCACTTAAATTTACTGTTATTTACCCATTATTTATATGATGAAAATTTAAAAAGAAATAATATATTCAGTAAAAATAAATATTGTTGATTGTTTGATATGTAATTATGTTAAATACTTTGTTTTTAAAAAAAACTCCACAAAGATTTACCCATGATGTCTTAGGGAATTATTATTTTTCGTAAATGATAATTGTAGTTTTTATCATTTAAAAATAAAATTAAAATAATTTAAGATGTAATGAATAAGTAATTTAAAATTTTCTAGTAAGAAAAATCAATTTATGATATTATTGATAAAGTAATTTAAATTAATTAACTTGGTTGTCTTAAAACAAATAATCAAACTATTATTTTCGAATAAATATAGTAACTAAATGTTATTATGTTGGTTATTGTAACAATTGAATTAAATAAAAAGAGTTTAAAAATTTCAAAAAAAAAATATTTATAGTG
>PYAF01001006.1:315558-335190 GCA_007407185.1 Glycine tomentella
TTATAGTTTCTATTATAAAAATAAAATTAAAACTAATTTATATTATGATATAGTGAATAATTAATTTAAAACTTTTTTATAAGAAAAATTAGTTTATAATATTATTGATAAAGTAATTTAAATTAATTAATTTTGGTTGTTTTATAATAAAAAATCAAACTATTATTTTTTAATAAATATTAACAAAATGTTATTACGTTGGTTATTGTAACAACTAAATTAAATAAAAAGAGTTTAAAATTTTCAAATCTTGATTAAATTTAAATAATAAAACTATAAAAAAATTCATTTTTTTATAAATGTCACCATTTCATTTTACTGTTATATTCCCATTATTTTATATGATGAAAATTTTAAAACAAATAATAAATTATGTGAATGATAATTTTTTGATATGTAACTATGTTAAATACTTTTAAAAAAAAAATTTACCGGTAGCGGTGCACCCATGATGGCCTAGAGAAACATTATTTTCCGTAAATAATAATTGTAACAATACTCATTTTTATAAATTAATTTCAATTTTTATCTCTATCATAACTAAAAATATTTTTATTTATGATATTATTGATAAAGTAATTTAAATTAACTTTAATTGTCCTATAACAAAGAATCAAATTATTATTTTCTAGTAAATATATTGACTAAATGTTAATAGGATGATTATCATAAGAATTGAATTAAATTAAAAAAATTCAAAATTCAAAAGCTTGATTAAATTTAAATGATAAAGCTATTTTTTTTATTATTTTAAAATATCACCACTATATTTTACTGTTATTTATCCATTATTTTATATGATAAAAATTTAATAACAAATAATATATTTAATAAAAAATAAATATTGTTGATTATTTTACTGTCTTTTTCTGTCCATAATTTTACATATAAACTCTGATTTACCGCTGGTATGACTGATACCATTATCATTGTCAATCTCTAACAGCAATTACAAGGAAGAAAGGAAAGTGCTTATTAGACATCGTTGTTTCATTCACTCTTGCATCTGTATTGGTGGCATAATCAGTGTGTAATTATAAGTTAAGTGTCCCAAATAACCATTGTTTGATTATCCCATCATTTAATTAGTAATTGTGTGGATATTATAGATGTAATATCTCCTGGTACCTTAACGATCAAGCCTCATCAAAGTAACTCAAATTTTATTATAAGACATATCATATTTGGTTTCAAAGTAGACTATAGACTGAGTCTAGACTCTAGAGAACATCAAAATATAATGTAATGCAAAGGTTCCCTATAAGATCACTTCAATGCTTCAAGCATACGCCTCAGGGTTGGCCACAAGATAGGCATCCACTACCTTGAGGAGAGCCAAACCTTCCTCCCTTGCAGCCTTAAAGTCCTCGTCTTTGACATCAACCCCTGCTTTGGGGTTATACTTGCTGACATTCTTGATCTTGCAACCTCCCTCTTCGGTGGCCTCAAACTTAATCTCATGTGCATTTGAATCCACTTTTTCCAGTGCACCACCCCTTGAAGTCACTGCATAGCTGTATATCAATTTCTCTTGGTCTATTGCATCAATTCTATGCTTCAAGTGTTTGATCTTATTACCTGCATTGAAGGCATTACCAATAATGATCTCTTTGTTAGTCATTTCAGTTTGAAACCTACCAAAAGATATACGGCATTATGGTTAGAATATATTTAGAAAACCAATTGATTAGGACAAAAAGGTGAAAACTAATGACGGGTGAGCTTTACTGCATGCTATGAGAAATTATCATATGGTCTAGAACTACCATGTACCAATGATCTCAGTTGATCTCCACATGACATGTAACCAAGTTTTAAAATTTATGAAAATGAGTTAATAAAACTCGTGTCATGTGGAGATTATCTGGAAGCATAATAGACTCGGATCATGTAATAATTTCTCCACATAGTACATTCCTTGACCTTTTAGGTCAGGGTTTGCAATTGGGTGGGTATTTTGAGCCTCATATGCCAATTTCCCCACACCACCTTGGATCCCAATTCTAGGTCACAAAAAATAAAACAAAAATGATAAAGTGAAAAGTAGTGTGAAATGGTACAACTGGCCTTCAACAATGGATATCTCTTGAATGCTTCCTGGGACTTCATTCCCTTCAACCACTTGAATATTCTTAATGGCCTCAGGCAACAACTTGGGGATAAGGTTTGGAGCATCAAGGACCAAAACCTTGAACAACCTTCCTGGCTGGACAGTGCTAGTAAACTCATCTGTGAAAGTGAGAACCTCCATGTTAAGTTTGAAGTGAACTACAAGATATGGCTAGAAAATTAAGTATAGAGAGCACTTGGAAATGAAGTGATGTGAGATACCAGAGATGTGTGCATTTATGAATGAAGAGGTTAAATAAGCAATTAATGTTACATTTGACAATATTTCAACAAACTACCACTATTGTAAAATGGACCATCCCCTTGCATGCCTTATTAATTCCAATGGAAGTCTTTGTTTCCTTTACCAACGTAAACATATAATCCAACATTGTAACTGGTGGGTTTATTTCTCCTAATCTATGCAGTGATATTACGAAATCATATACATTGTAGGCTAATGAATAAAATACTCTTGTCTGTTTCTTTCAACTACTTTGAAAGCTTTGAAGTCTAAAGTGGAATTAATTATTCTCTGTTAGCATGACCTGAATATACGATAACCGACTCACCTCTATTTATATTTCCTTCAGCATAGGCTTCAGAGTTTGCCACAAGATAGGCATCTACTACCTTGAGGAGAGCCAAACCTTTCTCTCTTGCAGCCTTGAAATCCTCCTTTAACATCGACCCCTTCTTTGGGATGATACTTGCTGACATTCTTGGTCTTGCAGTCTCCATCTTCAATACCCTCGAACTTGATCTCATGTAAAATTGAATCCACTTTTTCCAGTGCAGCATCCCCCACAATCACTGCATAGCTATAAGTCAATTTCTCAAGGTCTATTGCATCAATTCTATGCTTCAAGTGTTTGATGTTGTCACCTGCATTGAGGGCATTACCAATAATGTTAGTTGTTAGTCATTTCATTTTGAAACCTACCAAAAGATAATATTATGGTTAGAATATATGTAGAAAACCAATTCTTTAGGACATAATGATGAAATCTATTGATTGGTTAAAAAATATGAAATAACAGAATGACATATTCAAAAAGAAAGTTATTTACAAAATAAAAATAAAAAAATCAATTATATTAATTATAAAACCTGTAATTATTATGTTAGAAAAGAAACTGTCCTTAATGTCAGTCTTGATGTAAAAAACCATATTTTCATGTATTTAATTCACTTTACAATCAATCAGCTTATTCAGAAAGAACTGAAAGTAGACAGTTGAAAGAAGACTTCCAAGTGCAGGAATGCTAGTGGTCAGGATCAAATTTATGGCATTAACATACCTGCAAGAAAATAGTACAGTTAAACTAATGAACTTTGTCTGGAATCATAATCATTTGCTAAATTTTATTAAGGAATTCAACTTACTCTGATTGATCACAAACACACTCAAGAATACCCCAAGGGACATGTGTCATTGCAGCCATTTCCATGTCAAATTTAGTTTCCAGGCCATGGACTAAGGTCACTAATGATGTTGTTATAATGACCGAGAATTCATCCTGTATAATTGCATAGTTCTGTTAGAATGGGAGCTGTAGAAAAAAGAAAAAAAAAATCATTTATTGAGAAGGCATTGATACCTGCACTTCAGACATATCCACCCCATCTGAATATTGAGGGTCAATTATTTTAGAAACACTTTCAGTCAGTTCACCAGCCTATCAAGTACAAAGCTAAGTTAGTAAATCAGGCATTTACTCAATATCATCTGGATGAAGGATGTCAGAAACTAATCGTTTTGTGGCAATATTCAGCTGAATTTACAATGTAACAGATCCGTCTTTCATCCCTATCAGATGTCTGTTCAACATTTCCAAAGATTAAACACACACCCAAAGAAAGCTACTTGACAGCATCAATATGTAAGTTCTCACTACTATGAAAACAATTCCTTTGAAGATACCTTTATTTGTCCATCCATGCCTGTGGCTGCAGCAACAATTCCAGTGCCCCCCTTTGGGAGTCTAGCAAAGAGCTTTGTAACGCTTTAAGAACTCTTTGGACAACCAAAGATTGAAAGGGAATAAATAAAGTCATAAACTGCATGGAGTTTGCTTTCAGCCACATAGTTAAATAATATTTTTTTAATACTTTAAAACTTATAACACTACTGCCAAAGATGGCATATCTTAATTATTAACTCTTCTGCCACATTCAACTACAATTGATACATTACATAAGCTACAACTCTTTATGTCATCACTAAATTATATCAAACATTTCTGCATAAATAACATGCAGCTTAACCTGAAATCAGCCATCACCCATCCTCCAGAAACCAGAGAATTAACACTTTTCTTTGTTCTCTCACTCTTCTTATTTTTAAAGGGAAGAAACTTGATTAAAAGAAGATATAAAATATATAGGAGGAAAATAATATATTATCCTAAACAAATAAACAAAAGCAAAAATAAAAAAGAAATCAAACTCTCATCAGTACATTTAAGCTCTTTATCTGCAAAGAATCACTTTGAAGTCTGAACATCCAGAACATGAACAACATTACAACAATAAAAGAAAATAACTTCTAATCAAACTGAAATGTCAGAAACACCACTACTTTGTTAAGCTTGATTAAAAGAAGATGCATTCTGCCACTTGATTAAAAGAAGATGCATTAAAAGCTGGATTAAAAGAAGATGCATTAAAATAATATAGCATTGCCAGGATTAATGATATTACAAGACTGATTGAAACAATGCCTACTGTCCTGTTTCATGAGAAATGAGCAGCAGCAGCTAATTTATAACTATTAGCTAATAAAATTTTCTTCTAGGTTGTGCCCAGTGTCTACCATTCATCCTGAACACCCTTTTAGGTTGATCTTATTGTAAAGACTAAGGGCCTATTTGATTTCCTTTTTGCTTTTTGACTTCAAAAACTGTTCTTAAAAATAAATCCATGCTACTCAAAAATCAATTTCTCTTCCAAAATCTATTATGTTTTGATTTTTTTTCCAAAACATGTTTAAAAAAATATAGAAACAGTTCAATGATATTTTCATCCTCTTCTTCTATCTGGTGATCCTAGCTTAAGGGTGTGAATAATTTGTAGTGGTGAGACATGAGCTTAGTGTGAGTGTCCGATTTATTTTAAACTAAAAACATATTTTTAAAATAGAAATCAAATAAACAGAATCAATGTCTACTGGCAGCATAGAAGTCAAAGGAACTTCTAAGCTAAAACTACCAATCAACTACTGCTTTATTTTTAAAATTTAATTTTAAAATATTATTAAGCAAAAACAATAAAAGCTTGTGCAAAAGTCAATACATAGGTTAGAGGTTTCATAATCAGCATAAGGAAAGATAAAGCAAGAGGGTAAAATTAATTTTTCAGTGTGAGCAATTTTTTTAAAAGTACCTGTAATTGAGTTTGTTTCCAAGCACCAACTTGAAGAAAGCGGTAGGCAATTCATAAAGTTGTGAATTTGTCTCATTAGTGTTGATTGCTATGGGCATCTATTAAGAGTGTAAACCAGCTGATATGTACAGCTTCATCCTCATTTTCTAAAAAAAGAAAAAGAGAAAAAAAGGAAAAGGCAGAAAGCAAAAGGTAGAAATGAACCTCAGTGGTCTCTTCTTCGATAGTCATGGATCACAGCCGACAGTGCAAATTTCAGTTCACACAAGGTATAAATCTTGCTTCAAAGAGTTTGAAATAAATATTGGATGGAAATTAATAGAAGAACCTTGCAAAGAAATCATTCTATTTCCATAATTTCACCTCATTTCATTCCATTTCGCTAAATTAACTGGGCAAAAAAGTAAATGCTCAGAATATCCAACATGCTAGTTTAATGTCTAACTAAAATCAAACAATAAGGCAGTTCAAAATAGTAGGCATAAAGACTTTGAGAACATATCCCCATCATTCAATCAAGGCTAATATGAGGTTGAAAACAGAAAAATACACAGGCACTGGATCCCTATTCGGCGTTTGTTCCAGTCCTTTGTTTCAAAACTAAATAAATATTCAGTTACATGAAACACTAAAACACCAAATAAAAAAAAATAGAAAAGAAGTCTTCACCGTCCTCCCATCTCAAGATAACCTTAATTTTGTACCATCCAAATAATTAGGATAAAATAATAGACCATCCAAAATCTTTAATATTAATGACAAATAAAAAAAAGTAAACCAAATTGATTCATAGACTTAAATAAAAAGAATAATGTGATAAACTACACCACTTGGGATAATATTGTAAAAGGATAGAGCTCTACATTAATCTTCAATAATGTGATAAAAATGGACATTGTGTTTTAGAACATATAACAGTAATTACCTGTTCATATATATCATATTACATTTTTTTAATTCTGAAAATGGTAGTATGGATAGGTTACTCAAATATCAAAAACATAAAGGAGAAAAAAAAACAAAAATGTGGACATTTATATTATTTGACTTACTTCCAGTGTCCCAAAGCCAGTGAAAGAGTAAAGCCGAGTAGGAGTAACAACCATCACATAATATCTAGTCTCATTTATCATGTTAGCAGCTAGCTGTTTCCATTTGAACAAAATGGACAAAAACCAGAACAGAAATTGAATGCCTTATTCAGATTTGGGACAAAAAACCAAACTCTAAATTTCTCAAAAATGGGATGACACCATAGATATTATCTTGAAAAAATAACCTATAATAGTAAATAGAAAAAAGATATACCTGCAAACCCATAAAAACTTCTGAAAGTTCTGTTTTTTCAAAGAGAAACTTGATATACTTCTCTTTCTTGTCCTTCTCATCCACAACCAACTCATAAAGTTGAACATTTTTTGTCCCAAGAATGACTTCCTTTGTGGAAACTGTATTTCAAAAAGTTTATTCAAAACCTTAAGCAAAAAAGAATATGTGAAAGTCTTATAGCTCAGTCCAATTCAAGAAAACTGTAGCTGATCAAACTGACCCAGAACTTTAATCGCGAGCTCGAGGCTGAGAGTGTGGGTTGCGACATTGGAGAGTTTAGAGTGATTTGGTTTTGTTTCTTCTTCTTTTGCTGGTGCTTCTTCTGAGTTAACGTTTGGGTTTTGCTCGGTAGTGTTGGAGAAATTTGGGGCTTTTTATACCCTAGAATTTGGAAGAGATGAGTATATAAAAGAGAAGGAGAAGCACCATAACAATCGAAAATGTTATTTTATTAATATAAATGTTAACATGTATCCAAAAAATGTTCTTTTATTAATATATATATATATATATATATATGTGGTTGCTTATGTTTCATTACTTCACTAATGTTTTTACATCCTTTCATTTTGACTAAACTGTATAATGATTCATTGACCATTGTTCTAGTTATATTCCCTGTTTTTCAGTTGCTTATTCAACAATTTTCTTGTCATGACTTGTGTCTGCTGTTTACCTTTTTTCTGTGTTGGGGCTATTATTGCAGAGTCATATCCCTTTTCTTTTCTTCCCAGCTAAATGAGAAGTGTTATCAGATTTGATGATAAATGTACAGGATTAAATAAATTGATGATTGCTATTTACTTGAATTATCGGGACATATAACCAATGTTTGGAGTTTTCCTTATTTGTATTTTGGATGTTATGGGAAACACTTATCATTCTCCTGGTCTTGTTCTAGGTACATTTTTCAAGGATTGCTCTCAAGTCTCAAAGCTAGGTGTATTTTAGAGATTTGAAAATCACTAGGGAGGTATTAGTGTAGAGGGATCTTAGTTTTTTCCTGTCTGAGTTTCTCATTTCTCAATACATGATTAGTTATGAATAGAAGAGATTTGTTTAAAATATTGAACCTTTAATCTCTCTTTGTTGGCCTAAGAAAAGAAAAACGTCAAGATCTTGGAAAGTGGAAAGCTTCTAGGCTTCTAGCTACTTGAGAATATAAATCTAAACCTCTGATTTGCTTCAATTATGGTTCCCGTTTCTCATTATGTAAATACCCACAAGAAGCTCAAAATAAATAAATAGTGAAATTGAGGCTATCTGTTCTTACCAAAATCTGAAAATTCCACGTGTGGGCTTGATGTGACCTTGGTGGACTCCAAATTTTGTGTCGTCGGGAAGTGAGTAGGCTTTGCTTAGAGGAGGGACCTACAAAACAAAGGAAAAACACTCTGACGCTCAAGTAAGTACATTAAATTTGTAAAGATGACCAAGTGTGAGGACTCGGCCTAAAGTATAGAGAATGAGAGACTTGAGTAATGCATTCAAGTGTATATGAGATAGAGGTATTCTGTGTGAATACCAAATGAGTATGGTGTGAGTGTTGAGTGTGGATGATGTGTGTAGAGAGAACCTGGAGGGTTGTATTTATAGCGTGGAGTGGGCCTTAGGCCATTGCTTAAGATAATCTGTTGAGAAGATAATGATAACAAATAATAGCAGGCAATTATCTTAATTTGAATAAGAGATAATGTGTACCTTATTGATATATTGTTACTGGTAGATAAGTAACAATTAGTAGATAACTTGTTGAGATATTATATGATAAGATAAGGTGGTTACACCTATTTAAATATCCTTGCATATAGATAGGCAGTTAACGAGGAGAGAGAATATTGCTAATGTCTGTACTCCTGTAGAGGGTCGACGTCCGTGCTCCTGTAGCGGTGTTGACAAGGAACCCGGACATTGTGTCCGAGCTGGCACCTGGAGGCTGAATAAGCACCTATTAATGAGATAATGCTGACATGGAGAGTAGTCACGTGTACATTGACATTTATGAGGTGGATACGTGTCATTTTACTATTTTGGACTGTACACTATCTAAACAAGACCTTGACAATTTTGGTAGACTTTAATTCATGTGGTTCATATTTTCTGGACCGACTCTCCTTTCACACATTTAATTTGTAAATATCTTTGGGCTCTTATGTTCTCAATGTACCTTTTACATGTTACAGCTAGTTGTACTTGGGATGTATTTTTCAGAGAAGGTAACTTCTTGCTTGATATGCTATATTTTGTTGGTTCCAACCTCATGTTAGAAGCCTGATCTTGATATTTATATGAAGGTGACATAAGATCAAAATTAAATGTTAATATAACTTCTTTTGCATTTTTTCAAATTAAGTCCACAATGTAAGTGGCTAATCTAAACATAATGGATTTTTAGGTGGCAGCACTAGAAGGCCAAGAAACCAATGTACAGTGTATATTGTTGACTATCTCCTCTCTTCCTTGCAGCCACAATCATCTTACAACATTAGACATTGCAAGGAAGACTTTTCTTTACAGTGTATATTCCTTATATTTTCTCTTTCTTGTAGTTATGGATGTTGCTATGGTTTATATGTGACGGTATGAGAGAGCAAAAACCTTACCAATAATAACAATAATTCAAGAAAATCAATAATGATGAAACACATAATCACCATATTTCAGCAGTTCCTTTAGATATAGTAGCAGCGTCAAAAGTACAATGAAGTTTCCTAGTTACCACTACTAATATGAGACAGCCATAACCCAACTGCCTAAACTTGTGAAAAAAACAAGATGTAGGAGGACATCGTGGATAATCTCTTGAACTTGGGACATCAAATTGTTGTCATTTCTTTAATCTAGTGTTCTTTAAGCTTATTTTCATCTATTACAATTGGTGTTCTGTCAATAATCTTTTCTAATGTATTAATTGTTTTCCCATTTTGCACTACTATTCTACAACAACAAAAAAATCTACAGTTTTGAAATTTATGCCTCATTTTTCTTCTTTAACTTTTATTTCTTGGTTTTTTTATTACTTTTTCAAATCTAATGTGCTTATGTTTTGCTTGGCTTGATTTACTTTTTTTGCAGCTAATGTTATATTCTACAAGGTATGTGTTCAATCTTTTTTTCTAACTTATTTCTTGTCTTGAAAATGAAGAGATCCATGCACAGGGTTGACAAACACTCATCCTTACAAACAGATTTCATTGGTTTTGGATCTCAATCAATTTTCTCACATGTGTATTCTTTCTTTAAATGCAATTTCGGATTTAAGATTCTTAGAGTTTCAATACATCCTGTAAGTCTAGTTTTTCTCTTTGTATATCAATAAATCCTTTGTTTGTTATAAAAGTTAACTACATTTCTATGTAGATTGTGGAAGCCTTGTCATCAAGTTATCAAGTTATCTGTTTCCTTCCTTTTTTTCTTTATAAGTTTCAATATACATTTTAATTAAGAATTACATTTATATTCAATAATTATTAAGTATGTTTAAATGTAATATATAAATGAAAAAACAATATAAAATGTGGTCAAATATAGCATTTTTTTAGCAATCATACCTGCGATTGATTTATTTTATTATAAAAATATTACTAAATAGTGATTGAATTGTATTACTAAAGGGATTGAAAGTATTTAAATTTCGTTTTTTTATCATAACATGAGCGACCGAATATTATTTGACTGTATTTTACTTTAAATTAATTATTTATTAGCGATCGAATTGGCGACCAAATATTATTTGACTATCTTTTAAAAAATTTAATTATTTATTAGCGACTGAATACTATTTTACTCAATTTTATATTTAAATTTAATTATTTATTAGCGACCGAATTCGAGACCGTGATTTATTTGACTATTTTACAATTAAAATTTAATTACTTATTAGCAACCGAATTGGTAACCGAATCTTTCGGTGGCTCATTTGATCCCATGTATAATAGCAACCAAAGATGTAGTCATCGAATTTTATGCTCTTGCGACTGAATTCTTCGGTCGCTAAATAGCCACCAAATAGTTTTTCAGTTGTTGAAATTTTAGCATTAGGGGTTTTGCAACTTACATACTTCGGTTATTTCGGTCTCTATTTCGATCGCTAAGTTGTTTATCAACTGTGTTTACCGATTTAGGGACCGAGTTTTTCGGTCGCTAAAATATTTTTTTTTTGTAGTGCTTGTTATCATAAACAATTTTTAGGCATCAAACGTTTCATATGTTTTTAGTCCAACAAAAACCAACCTGACCAAATCCAACATGCCAATAGAGCAAGTTGCCATCAGAAAATGAGAACTTGAGAGATTTATTATGTGGGTGAGGGGGGACCTAAGGAGAAGGTGAATGGGAAGGATGAAAATCTCCTATCCCATGTTCTTGTCTCCATCCTTGACCCCTTCCAAAAAAAATACGCCACGTCAATCAATCAGGACACTTAATTCTTTCGTTACCTCTCAGAAAATTAACGGTGTTTGTATTGAGAATATATTGTTCCACCAACGTTAGGTTCCTTCCCTTCCAACACCTCTCTGTCTGGTCGCTGACTAGAAAACAATTGTCGGAGATCAAGCATGCAACGGAGAGCACCGTTGTGTTCAGGAAATATGAGGTCGGAAGGCTCTTCCCGGAATTTTCATTCATCTCGAATAGCAAGAACATCGAGTCCTAAATCCTCTTCC
This sequence comes from Glycine tomentella, assembly GCA_007407185.1. Taxonomy (NCBI): domain Eukaryota; kingdom Viridiplantae; phylum Streptophyta; class Magnoliopsida; order Fabales; family Fabaceae; genus Glycine; species Glycine tomentella. Next base: position 327,048 of record PYAF01001006.1, read on the forward strand.
CGGAATCGTAGGATTTCGCGTCGCACATTTGGGAATACACCTTCTGTGGATAGGGAGCAGCTAGGCAAAGGAGGTTTATGCTTTGACATCTCGTTGATCACTCTCGAAATGTAGCTCTGACCAAGTTTCAGGTTTACCACTGTCGTCGATGAGGAAGGATAACACGATTAGTGTGTTTGTGGGAAGAAAGAAAAGATACAAATAATGTTACTCTTCCGTTAAACTTAATTAAAAATGACATGGAATTTTTTATTTTATCATTTTAATCTCAATTGTTCGTTCATATGTAAAATTTTTAACTTAATGGTTATAACTTTCCTTGTGTACTGGTACGCTTTTAAGTGGAGTGTTGTAAATTACATTAATTGACACGTACACGTATTAAATGATTCCAATAAATAGTTATAAAAAATGAAAATTAATAAGGTGGACTTTTCTTATTTAAAGCCAAAGGAAATGGCTATTGTCCTATTCTAAAGTTAGGAGATTTAGCAACGACTATTAAACAGATATTTATGAACTGGCCAAACCGTATAGTATAGATAGTATACTAACCTCAAAAAAAAAAAAAAATAGATAGTATACGTTCAGTGAGATTAAAGCTAAGTATTTCAAGTGAAATGCTTCATTTTTTTTTTTACCAACATTAACAAAACTTATGTTTTAAGTTTTGATGAAAATTTTGAAATAATATTATACTTAAATCAATTCTATTGAAATAAAGATAAAAAAAAAGCTTAGTTTTAAATATCTACTAAAAAAAACTTAAGAGGCTATTTCCAAACTCGTCAAAATGTTGCTTAATTAGAAACAAATTTCAAGCTTCGACATTTTTTCTCGGGGCACTGCTAGGTGATTTATAAGTTATTTGGTTTCAAATATACTATAAACTCATAGATACGATGAGTATGTTTGGATACAAGCCTAGAAGTGTTTTTGAGAGTTTCTCTATTAAAAAAATACCACCCAATTGACTCTTTTAAGACTTACATACAATATAATACAACGTGCCTGTTTAGATACAAATTAGAAGTACTTTTAAGATTTCTTTATTCCATCTTCATAGCCCCTATTTGCCCTTCCTCCATCAAGAACACTGGCTCTTCCTCGAATCACGACAGGTCGGACCAATTGATATGATCCAAGAAATAGTAGTTCTTGAATCTTCAAACAAACACAGAAAGTTCTGGATAATACATTGAATCTTTATTCCTTCCAAGAATAGCTTTTACAATTCAGTAGAAAGAGTGATGAATTCCTAATTCCCAAGAGACCATTGTCTCCTACAGTAATTCCCACATAAGACAATTATTTTTCCACACCCCCACTAACACCCACCCACTGCTACTCTAATTATAACCTATTCAACAAAACACTCACCCTACTAACTGTCTAACAACGCCTCGCTAATTCTCTTTTTTTTTTTATTTCTCCTTTTATAAACTTGTCATTCCCTCTTATTTTTATTTTCATCTCTTGGTATCAGAGCTGGTCTGTATCAATACCAAGAGATGAAAATAAAAATAAGAGGGAATGACAAGTTTATAAAAGGAGAAATAATAAAAAAAAAGAATTAGCGAAGTGTTATTAGACAATTAGTAGAGTGAGTGTTTTGTTAAATAGGTTATAAATAGAGTGGCAGGATGTTAGTGGGGATGTGGAAAAATAATTGTCTTGTGATGTAAGAGACAAAGGTCTCTTGGAAATTAGGAATTCATCACTCCTAATTCTTTCTACTAAATTGTAAAAGCTATTCCGACCTGTCATGGTTCGAGGAAGAGCCAGTGTTCTTGATGAAAAAGGACAAATTTAGACTATGAAGATGGAATAAAGAAATCTTAAAAATACTTCTAATTTGTAAGGCCCATTGTATTATATTGTATGTAAGTCTTACTTACATTTTAAAGACTAACATTCAATTTATGTCTTTCTACAAGTGAAAATTAATCAATATAAAAATATAATTAAATATTTCTTTGTATAAAGAATATTTTGAATATGATCTCATTTAATGAAATAAAATTTTTTTTTACATCCAAAAATTATTTAAAATTTATTTATATTTATAACTAACGTATATGAATTGTTTTTTTTTTTTTTTACTAATATCAGGCATAAGAGGGAGTATCATACAATTTCTAAAATTCATAAACCACATAAGAAAGGAAAGAAGAAAATAAAGGTACAAACTTAAAAGGTAATATAAGTGGCTAGAAGCTTGATTCCTTTAATAATGTAAAAGGGATTAAATTTCTAACTATACAAATAGAAATTATTAAAGGGATTAAATTTCTAACTATACAAATAGAATAACATATGTGAGTAAAGGAGTTGTCTCTTAATTATTAGTATTTTATTATTTTAAGAGATTGGTCCCATGACTTGCAATTGTAGGAATATTCCTGAGTTCAATCTCTTAACTAAAAAGAACGACTAAGAAATAAAAGATTCTTGCCATACATGGTGAGCAGGAGTAGTAATATTTCAAAAACTTGATATTTTTAATTGAAATGGAGAAGACAACCTAACTTGTAATTTTGATCAAGGATACTCAATTTTCATAGTCAACCATCTTTTTCTTAACAGACAATATGCTTTAAGACATATAGATATCCTCACAACTATTTCCTCATGGTAGTAAAAAATTACTACTGGGAATTTTAATTTACCTTTGTCGGTTTGGGATAACTACGAAAATTAAATTATTTCAATAATCAATAATTGTTATAATTGATTATAATCAAAATTATTTTTTTTCAAAAGTTTGCTGAAAAGTGTTTTAAAATTAATTAATTTCTTTTTGATGCAACAAAAAATTAGCTTTTTCATGTTAAAAGAGTAAGAAAACAATTGAAAGAAAAAAATTAAAAAATAAATAATCATAAGCTACAAAGTTTCAACTTTATAAAAATAGCTTATTTTACTCTTTTTTTAAGCTAGGATCCCAAACATTCAGCTTGTTATAAAAATAGCTTTTTTCTATATATATATATATATATATATATATATATATATATATATAAAATAATAAAAAAAACAGCTGAAGTTATTGATTATAAGTTGTCCCAAACATATTAATGCATTTTGTGAGTGTGTGTGTGTGTATTTAACTTTATTACATTCTGCTCATCCTATTTGAATTTTTTTATAACATAATCGTAATAGGAATGTATTGCTATTAAATTAGAATTAGTAACAACAATCTATGTTTGATAGTTGAATCTAAGTAACTAAGGCCAGGGCTGTTTTGTAAATTAGGGCTTTTAGTAATCGACTAAGGTTTTGTAATTGATTGAGGGTCTTGCTAATAGATTACATATCATAAAAAAATATAAAATTAAGATCTCTAATGCTCCTTGTGAAAGAGCTCTAAGGATCATTGCAACAAAAAAAAAAAAAAACATGAGATAAGGAGAGGTTAAATTCACTCATTCTTCGATCAACAAGCAAAATCCTAAAGAAATGGTGTCAGAACAATCAGCACAACAATCCAATCCTCAAAATTAAAAGGAAACCCGAGATTAAAAAAGAAGAAGAAGAAGAAGAAAAGAGAGATTTGAGCTCAAGGATAAGGAAGAATAAAGACCAAGGAGTACGAAGCCTAACCAATGTCAAGACTGAAACTTCATCCATATTTTGCCTCCTGCACCCCATTACATTACGAAAAGTTCAAACCAAAATAAAAAATTAAGTAATACTATATTCAAAAAAATAGCAAGCACAAACGCACTGCGGCACAGCAACAGCAAAGGCAAAAGCAAATTTGCAATGAAGAAGAGACGTGTCCTAATTTGAAGGAAATAGCAACAACAAAGGCAATAGCAAGCACAAAGGCAAAAGCAAAGGCGCCGCGGCAGCTTTGAGGAGGAAAGCGCTGGAAGAAGAGATGCTTGTATATTGGGAATTAGGGCATCTATTATTTGGGTCGAATTTGCTTCCTGCACCCACCCTTATTGCATTCCTTTTAGCTTTTTTTTTTAAATTAAAAATTAAACCTATATTTTAATTTAAGTAGTTGTTATTTATATTTTTTATTTATTAATATATTTTACTTGTGTTATTAATTTTAATACTTATATATAATATAATTTTAAAATTTTTAATATAGACCGAATCAAACTGAATTAATTACTGATCCATTAATTGGACTACTGACTTATTGAACCAGTATCTTGACCGAGTCAATAATTATACCTGGTTGTATAACATTGCTATGTTCTCTTACTAAATTCTTCTACAAATCTTTTTACTACCTTTAATAGTAAGTATTGAATAACAAGTAAATGCATCTAATTCTTAAAAATATAAAACACATCCATTACTGAAAAGGGTGGGAGGAGGATGGTGTAGGAGGAGCTATAAAATTACATTAGGGTTTAGACCTTCTTCATGTTAGTAGCGCGTGACTAGTTAGCGTGCAAGTGATTTTTCACATATGCGTAAGAAAAATGCTTTTTCATTTTTCAACGTGAACCAAATAAATGACGTCATTTTTTTATTTTTGTTTGAAAAGTGAAAACCATGTACAACTTTTTTTCTTCAATAGAACAAAGCTATAATCACTCCGGGCCAGACTTGTTCTTACAACGTAAAATCAGAGTTGGTCAATAAAACCAGTAAAAGCCTGAAATATAAGTGAAATAAATTTCGTACGATATTTATCATGTTCGCAACAATAAAATTTAATTTAATTATGTTTCTATAAATTTTATTACTATTTATTAAATAACTATTTATAGTTCTATTATTTAACATCAGTTCAATAACAACTAATAAATGAATCTCTAATGTATCTAGATTAATTCAATAACCAAATCAATTTTTTAAGGTTATATAATTTATTCTTAAAAAGACGTTATGATATGAAAGGGAAAATTATTAATTAATTATTTTTTAAGAGACTTATTAATTAATTATTATTAGATGGAATATGAATTTTTAATTAATTAAGAATATTGCATATAAAACAGAAATGAATACACATCTTAGTCTTCATAAACGTAAACTAGAAGAGTCCCTAAGCTGGTGACGAAGTAATGAAGTATTTCAACAACTTTTAAACGAGTAACTTCATTGCAAGTGTGCATCACGTTCAACTTGAGTCCATTACAAGCTTCATTATAATCATATCCAAAATCAAACCATTACAATAACAAAGTCTAAAACACCACATATACCTCAGAACACAGCAAAATTATCTTAATTTTGTAGAACCAAATACAATACCTACCACCTATTATCATTCCACAACTGAATGCAGCAAATTTGTTATCACTCTGTCATTATAGGTTTGTTCTCGCTGGCTTTGGGTTTCTGCTCTTTTGGCTTCTGTTCATCCGTTTTCCTGAGACAAAAAACAACAATTTGATTGAATTAACCACATAACAAGACCAACATTATATACTAGGGAAAAAAATCTATAATGCCACCACAAAACAGAATTAAGTTCAGGCAGCATTAAAGCACATCTATACATGAGAATCATTAACCGCAACTTCATGAAAGCCATTCACGCAAACAAATGAGATTTTGTAAAACTATGATGCGTGTAGTTTCAGACTTGGAAGTTCATAAATCGTAATGGATAAAGTGTTTTGATGATAGTTTTCTTCAGAACTCTTTTTCTCAGAAGTTCATATTTTCAAATGAGAACACTGATATAATGTTATTTTTATAATTGAATAAAGAATACTTCATTTTGCAACCTAGGAATCATCAATACCGACATAACAGTTTTAAATTGAATGGCATGTCTTCTTCACAAAAAAAAAAAAAAAAAAGCAAAAGTGCATGCATGAAGAACAGCAAAATCAACCAGAGTAATAAGATGCTTAAGTCATTACTTTTGTAAAAACAATAGTTGAAATACAAATAAAGCTCCCAATCATCTGTAGCAAATCTATAAGCTGCCCCCTAACGAAAATGAAAAAATACTGACACGAAACTGCAGCTTATAATCAAGTAAGGCCCATAAAAACAAGAGTATATGAAATCAAATTTGACAATCCCCGATCAACCAGTTTACCATGATTATCAAGTACCCAACAGGTAAAGGCAAACAACACAGGCTACTTAAAAAACAAGATAAATTTGTTCGGGTCAACATTAACCTAATAAAACCCACCCAAATTATTGTGGTAACTGTATGACAGAGTACCCTGTGATCAACTGAAAAATAGCCACTGCAAAAAAATCTATGTACAACCTTACAGACATCATATTGCGCCACCAATAGCACAACAGGATATCATTAATTTCCATGATTTACAAGCCTATAACTCCTTTTTCCCTGGCAGTAAAATCCAAACTTCAAGACCATAAAAAAAACCAAGAGTTACATACACCCGGAAAAAAAAGGCACAATTCATCTTCGTTGCAAGTGTACAAATTCAGAACAGAAATTGAAGACAATGATCAACAAGTCTATTTAACCTATCAGTAATTCCAAGCCAACCTTCTCAAAATCTTGTTCAGTATTTTGGAATACTTCAAGCAGCAGAAGAAAACATCTTTTAGTGGACTCCATATTTCCACATTTAACCAAGTTATCTAAACCCTCACTTAGAAGGATAAGAATTGTTACTATTGTTACTTGCTACATACAATATCTATAGGCTTATTAATCAATTCCTAAACCTATACAATTGATATTCTTATAGCAGGCAAGGAGCCATTGTCTCTTTCACATGTAGGCAGTATTATCAATTGTGGATCCCGGAAAATGGCAGAAAGTCAACAATCCACTATATCAACAGCGGATAGTATTGTGGGTAAATAGCAGAAGTCGCATATTAGTTGGCAATTGAGTTGTATGCAAATAAAAATAAAATTCATAAAAATTGGCATAAAATTAATTCAAATATTTAATCAGCCAGAGACTCGCAAGAAGTGGCACGAGGATGCAGGACACATGCTGCAACCACAACAACCCTTAGCAGCCACAATAGCAGAAAAAGTTGTCATAGCGCCCTATAACGGCTATCTAACAACACTCCATGTAGCTATCACCTTGAAGAACATGTTACCACACTATATAGATTTTCAAAAGAAAATGCATTGTTTCACTCATTTACCACCAAAATTTCCTATAAATCATTAAGCAAATATGTACTAAACAAAAGATTACCACATGAACTGCTATACAAAACCACTTCTTGAAGATTGGAAGTTTTTTTTTCTAATTTTCTGTGCATAAAAAGAAACCTACGAGTCCCAGACCTCTTCCCAAACACGACAAGCTGTCCCACAGAGGATGTCTAAGTGTGTCTGTGTTCTTTCTTCTTTTCTTATTTTAAGGGCACGTATGGAGAAGCATAGGCTATACACAGAAACTAAAAACAAAAATATAATTAAAAAATCCATTGTGCCAAATTCCAAATTCAAGAAAAAATAGCATCATTCACCCTATTCTCTTCAGCAAGACTTATCTTCAGTTCTTGAACCCAAAGAGAAAACAAAAACAAACACCATCCGACGAATTATAGGAAGAAGAAAAAAAGACACTGAACATTAACCCCAGCATTAAAAAGCATAACTTCGCACAAACAAGAAAATGGGTAATCCACAAAATCAAAGGCAGATAACGAAAGATGAAAACTTCAAAATACCTACACGATTCACAGAGGGAAAGAGAGAAAACACAAACCTCTTATCGGAGGAGCCTCCCTTCTGGCTGAGGAAGGATCGGAAAAGGGGAGAGTTAACGTCGTAAATCATTGTCGCTTTCTGATGGCAAAGATGAAATGAAACCCTAGTTCTAGTTCTAGTTCTCGCTCTTTCTCTGCGCTACACCGTTTCTGCTGCAACTTTTCGAGAATTTATGCTTGTTCCAGAGCCCCCACAACGGCACCGTTTTTGCTTTAGGTCAATCGTTCATAGTCTTGCTAGGGTGTTGCTATTGGGGCTCCTTTTGCTATTGGCCCTTACAATCCTCAAAATTCCAAGGGCAAAAATTTAAAAATAATATTATTTAATTATTTAATTAGCAAAAGGGGGCTGTTTGGGGAAAATTTAGGCATTTGGGGCAGCCAAACACGCCCTGCCTAGGCGTGTTTAAACACGCCCTAGCTAGGCGTGTTTAAACACGCCCTGGCAGGGCGTGTTTGGCTCCCTGATTGCCTATATAAGCCCCTGCAAATGGCAT
>PYAF01001006.1:344724-360618 GCA_007407185.1 Glycine tomentella
ACATAGTTATTCTGTTAGTATTTACTGTAATAAAATTTTATATTATTATTTTAAAAAATTATACATTTTTCTTTTGAAAATATATTTTAAAATTTTAACAACTTTAATTTAAGTATTATAATCAATATATTATTATTTAAAAATTAAATAAACATTGATTTTAATCATTTTATAAATTATTATTTTTTATATTATTAATACTTAAATCAAATAAAAATTAAATTAAATCACATGATACCTATAACATATCCAAATGATCATAGTTATTTTTATTAATATTTCTAATAAATTGATCTTATTATATATATATAATAACTTTAACATACTTAATTAATTAATTAATTAATTTAAAAATTTATTATAAAAATAATATTTTGGCACATGGATAGATGTCACTTTTTGACGGAAACTAGTCATCAATAAAATCACTAGATAATTTGAATTATTAACATGATTAAAACACAAAAAAAAAGAACTAAATCAATTATTTTAAAAGAAAGTCAAAAAGAAGCGTGGAAGACATCATCAAAGCGAAGAAAATCTTAACTAGAACAACACTTCCAATAATAACATTTTTCTTGAGCTTGTATGCATATAAAAATATATGTATTAAAATTTAAACTAAATAATTAAAATTCAAAATAATATAAAAAAATACTCCTAAAATTTATAAAATGTGAATTTAATAGCGTGAAATATGGGACATTAAAGCTAATTTTGTGATAAGTTGTTTAGGAACTTGTGCTTTGTTCTATTATAAACCATTTGACTTGACATTGAATTGCAAATCTTAAATCAAATTGTATAAATAAATATATAATCACAATTTATTCAAGAGAATCGACGTCTCAACAACTAACAATCTAGAATACTTCATTCAACTTTATGGTTGTTTAGAGTCCTTTATTGCTAGTCCTTTTTAAGTATAGATAACTAATTTTGGTATCATTTATAATGTTATTATAGCAATATTCAAATTGATTGCATTTAATAGAGAATAATAAAATAAATATAAATAAAGTTAATTACATTTAATTGAGAAAAATAAGTATGAGACTATCATATAATATTATTCTATAGAATAAAACCTTATATATATATATAATAAATTAATAATTCCAACAATTACTATATAATAGTCCAATATAAACCATTTGACAAGTTGGTCCACCTAGGCATGGCAACGGGGTGAGGCAGGAGTGGGTATTGCACTCTCCGTCGTCGCCCCCGATTCAAAAACCGCTCCCCGCCCCTGCTTCCGCCCCCGATTCCCGTCGGGTTTTAAAATTCATCCCCATCCTCATCCCTGTTGGGGTCGGATTTTCCCCACCTCGCCCCGCCCCTGCTATTTGATTAAAATTAAAAAAATAAAAAATAATATAACTTTTTTATTGAAAAATTGAATGAAAAAGCTAATTACGTAACAAAAAAAATAACAAATTCACGTTTAAAATATGAGATCATAATTTAAAAATTACAAAACAAAATCAATCAATTGAATTAAAAAAATAGAAAATAATATATTTTTTAATATTATTTATTACGGGGTGGGGGCGGAGTGGGTATCAGTAATCCCATATCCGCCCCCGCTTTTGACTATCGAGAAAAACTCGAACCCGAACTCAAATATGATAAACTCGATTTTTTTCATTAAAATTGAAACTGATTCAGATGAGTACTTATGAATTCAGGTGCCACTGTCATGACTAGGTCCACCGTAACCACCGTCTAGGATAATATGCACTTGGTACATGCAAATTTTCAAAAACCACTTGGTACTCGAAGAATGCAAAAAAGAAAAAGAAAAAAAATACGTGAGCCATACTTTGTTCAATATTTCAATGTTAACGGGCCACATTTAGGTAACCATGTCCATATGGTAGCATCGCTAAAGAGTAACGCGCATATTTTACTATGAATGGAAAGAAGCTAGCATAAAAATGGAAGGAAACTGAGTTGTTGACCTTTCCTACGCGATATAATATTGTACTATTTTATTAGTGTCTAGAAAAGGCCTTAATTTGGTCAATAATATTTTTAAAACTAAAAAAAATTAAGAGAAAGATGTAATCAGGTAATATTCTGTAATTTAAATTACATATAATTTATTTCAATAAATTAAAATTTCTAAAATTCAATAAGTATTCTATTAATTGTGATCGTTCGTTTTAAACAAAATACATAAATTAAAAGACACTACATGTATAATTAATAAAAGAAAGGGTATCGTTCTTTTAACAGTATAACAAACACGCGTTAATATCCATGTCTATTTAATTTTAACCAACATAATAAGAATCTGTTTTTAAATTATTATATATTGATGAGTAAATTGTATAAACAATGATATTATAAAAGACTTTCAATGTATCATCTTTTTTTCTTTCTGAATTCATTGTGTCATCTAATAATAAATTATCATACATGTTAAATTTATTTATTTTTATAATATATTATATCTTAAAAGTCATACTAATTATAATTGTTAATTAGTTAAAAGTATAAAACTATTTACAACTAATGATACATAGAAATTAAACTATGTATCTATTCAATATAAAATATTAAAATGTTGGGTCGTTACCTATAATTGTATTTTACTTTTGTACAATGCATTATATTATGAGTTCCTCCTTATAAATTATAGCACAGTTGGATGTTTGGATTTTTTTTTTTTTTATATACAATGTTGGATGTTTGGATGTTGATATCCTTACTTTCAATTTAGGATTGAATAATAATTATCCTAGCCTCTAGCTGACTTGTGGGCTACCCAGAACATTGTAAGAGTTTATTTATTTCCTAAAAAAAAAGTACAACCCATGGGTCATATTTCGTTATTTTATTAGGGTAAGGTAAACAGTTGACCTTATTATGATCCAAACAAAGGAAGTTGTTGATTAGAAAGATTAAGGTTAAGGTTTAACATAGGGTTGACGTTGTTGGCGGGACATTATCCGAAAGAAGGCAAGGCTTTTATATGGCAGGCCACCCATCCAATCAGCATTTCGTCGGTGCCCTTAGTTTGCTACCAACCAACTCATACTATTAATAATTCCCCTAACTCCTTGTCTTGCCCTCCCCAATCTCGACAATGACCATTCTGTCCTCATTCCCTTCTTTCACATCAATGCTGAAATCACATAACTGACCCTCACCTTGCTGCACCAACATATATGGTAGTTATGTATAAGCTAGTGTGTGATTTTAGTGGAGGAAAAAAATTAAGCATATATTTATAACAAATTATTTTAGTATGTATAAATTAGTATATATCAATAATGTTTTGGACTCCCTTTGTGTTTGTCATGCGGTCCATGACTCACACAGTAACTACCTAATTATTTCATTTGATAAATATTTGTAAGTTCTTCTTCTCACTGAAGATTTTTATCATTTGCCAAAATAGTATTTACCGGATGAACCACTTAGATACTTAATGTAGGTCATGGGCCACATGGCAAGCCTAAAAGGAGTCTAGAACAATTGTCCTCAAAGTCGGTGGCTTACGTTAGCGTGAGACATAAACTTGTTAATAAAGCAATTTCAGAAGGGGTCCAAATCAATTCAGGATCAAAGATGACTATCTAAAAAGTCAGTGAGCACTAATAAAGACCTACAAAGAAAATTCTAACGAGCGATGGAGACCTCCAATAAGATGCGAAACCTGCAAAGACTTGCACAAGCACTCTGATGCTCAAGTCATTGAATGTAAGGAATGTATGGTCAAAGGGATTTTGGTGCCTCAGGCATGCGGTAGAGAAAATTCAGCGAGAGGAAGAGGCCTCTGGTAAGAAGCGAAACTTGCAAACACCTTCACAAACACTTTGATTGTCAAGTCAGTGAGTGTAGTGTTGGGATTAAAGAGTAGGGTAATGTCTAACACCTAAAAGTCTCATACTTTTGATCATAACAAAAGGTATAAAACTTTGATGAACTAATAAGGTTTATTGAAATATGTAGGAAAAATGTGTGTTCAATGGTGTTATAGGTATAACCATTCTTACCTTAGACGTGAAAAACTTGTTTTAAATAGCTAGTGTTTAATGCGCTAAATAGACTTTCATTCAAGGTTTCTATAAAACGCTAAGTGTCCAAAGCGTTATATGAAAAAAAAGTGTCTAAAACTTTTCATAAAATATCTAGTTCTTAAGAAAACTTACACTCAATGCAAATTCTGTGGTTGCACATAGTCACTAAAGCTTAATACCTGTTTCCATGTTCAAATCAAATCAGTGTTTCAAAAGTTGTTCTTTATCAAGTCCATGTAACAACATCTGCCTTCATTTGGGTTTTAGGAAACCCATTCATTGTTTTTCATTCTCAAAGTTTCCAAAAATCATTTTGTTGTGTTTTAATCTAATTCAAAAGCAAGTTTCAAAAACACTATCTGTTGATTCTTTCTAAAACATGTTATGTCCAAGAAAATTTTCTCATTAAGTCCCAAAAAGAGTTATATATTAAAAATCCGAAATAGTAAATAAGGAAATAAAGTACTGAAGTTTAAATTAAAAAGCGGTAAAAAAACATAAAGACTATGTAACAAATTTTTGAAGATCATGGCTGAGGAGCTCAATCTCCTCAAATGAGATAATCAACAAGATCTATCATGTCTTCATCCTCATCTGCTCTTCCTCCTCCTTGAAAAATAGGCATGTCCCATGTCATGCAGTGGTAGCTCTAACAAAACATATGATATATTAAAAAACATAAGGCATAAAATTCAAAAGTAAAGTTCAAAAATAAAATTCAGAAATATAAGATATAAAATTCAAATAATACAAATTAAGATAAAGTTTAGAAACACTAAATTGTCTCCCAGGAGCGCTTTTTTAATGTCTTTTTAGCTGGACACCATTGTTATGGCTCAAACTTCCAACAATTGGACAACAATGGTGAGCTAATGGCTTTTATGTTCTCCTTCAAAATTTTCACCAGTTTCTTTTCTTCTTCTTCAAAAAGACTTAAATTACTGATAACTTGTTTTTATGAATCACCTGCAAGAAAAACATATTTAAAATGTGGAAGTACTGCTTTCACCTCCATTTTTTATTCTTGATTCTTCTTTTCCTCTGACAATTCTTCAAAGAGATATTGGTGGTAAGGAATTTCTTTGAAAGCATCTGGTTGTTGGAGACAATCAAAACTCTCATTTTCTTCACATTCACTTATCTCCTCAAATGCTTTAGTCAATGTTTTCTCCGAACAATATTTTCTTTGAATCAACCTCTTGGAGTGAGAAATTACTTCATCCAAGACATCCACTCTAAAAACACTCCCTTTGTTCCTTTGGGTTAACTTGTGTGTTTGCTGAAAAAGGTCAACTTCTATTCTTAGACAGTTGTTTTGCAAGTTGTCCAACCTGAACTTCAAGATTTTTAATGGAAGCCTCAGTGTTCTTTTGATTTGTAATGGACATTTGCATAAATTGAGTTAGAGTATCTTCCATTTTTGACATTCTATCAGGCTGAACTTCTTGTTGTTGTTGTGGTGGACCCCTATTTGAAGAAACTGCATAAGAGTTGTTAGAAGGACTAGGACTTGCAAAAGAAGAGTTAGTGGGACCATAATATGCATTATTATTTTGCTGCCTCCAGCCATAAGGCTGATTTGAACTAGGACCACCTATGTAACTTGGTAATTTCTTTGAAAGTTCTATTAAGGTCTGCCTTGATTATGCAAGTAATGTGTCTCATCTTCCTGGTGGCAATCACCAGATGCTGAACAATGGTCATTCTAATGGTCACCGCCACAGAATCACATCTTAGAACTTGTTAAACTTGATGAGCTTGGTGTGTTTTTTGTGATTCACCTTGCTGAAATTGTTGAGGAAGTTGGCCTATCTATTTTGTGAAGGCATCTATTTCCTGAGTCAAGAGTTTATTTTGAGCTAGAATTGCATCCTAAGTATCCAGCTCCATTATACCTTTTCTTTGAACCGGAGAACTATCATGGTGAGACTGGTAATTGAAAACAATATGAACACACACAATTAATCAAGAGGGTCTTTTCTTTGAAAGCTTGTGAATTGTTTAAAACATGGTCTTTTAAATTTTTTTTGAAACAAGCAGTAGATTTAGGATCGTATTACAAGGACACCCTTTTAAAACAAGCTTTCAGTCAATCAAGACTCACCTTTCACAGAAAGCAATAGTAGAAAATATTTATCTATTGATCTTGAAAAGATTATCCAAAAGACTAGCAATCAATGATAGCAAGAAGAGATTAAAAGAACACAAAGAACTATACTGGTTCACTCCTCAACAAGAGAAGCTACATCCAGTTTCTTCTAACCAAACCTTGGCTAGAGTTCCACTATTAACAAAAATCTGTTCTTTACAAGCTTACAAAAGATCGACCTTTATACACCTAGATAAAGAACTGAAATCTAAACACCCTTTAGACCTCTAATGATCAAGACACAGAGAAACCCTTCTCTACTCTTCTTTCTAGAGAACCCTACTCTAGACAAGCTTAAAGAACCCTTTTGTAATAGCAACTAACAAGTTGTAAATGTAAAAACAAATTACAACCAGAGTTTAGAGGAGAGATACAACCTTATGATCCAAAGAATGAAAATGCATGTGTTTACCAATCTGAAATCAGGTTGAAAGAAAACAAGTTTCAGACCAAGCTCTCCAAGAAACTCCTTTGAAATCTTGTCCAAGAATAATTCAATCAATGATGCATGAAGATCTTTGAGTTATGGGACAAGAGCTTTGTTACTCAGTGTATCTTCTCTCAAGAGCTTTGTTGCTGACAAGAATCATCTTTTTTTAAGGTCTCAAACCACTATAGAAAATATGTAGTGTTGCAACATCATCAAAATTATCATTTGGGCACCTCCATAATAAAGATTTGAATCTCTCCCATGTCTCATAGAAAGGTTCATCAGATCCTTGGGAAAAAGTAGCAATGACTGATTTTGCACTAATGAATCTGGATGGAGGAAAGAATCTCGCAATGAATTTTTCCTCCACTTCTTCCCAAGTGTTGAGACTTTTGTTTGGATGTGATTGGAGTCATGTCTTTGCCTTACCTATCAAGGAGAACAAAAAAGCTCTAAGATAGATAGCTTCAACATCTTCATCAGAAGCTCCCATGGTACTGCATAGCTCCATGAAGGTAGACAAATGTGTATATGGAACTTCATGATCCATTTCAGTAAAAGGGTGTGAGCCAATCAGACTAAGTAATGCTAGCTTCAACTCCACAACCTTGCTACTGAAAGGAGGAATAACTATGTTGTTGTAATGCTTTGGTCCTTGTTGATAAGCATAGTCACCAAGAGTCCTCCTTGATGGTCTATTTCCTTCTCCCCCTTTATAAGCCATAATATCAATTCAGGTGACTTTTCTGGTGAAGGAGAATCAATAGAAGAAGTTTTACCCGATGGCTTATTGACTGCTTGTTTCTTTTTCTTCTTGTTCTTCCTTTCAGCCTTGGTACTTTTTGGATCAACGAACGATTTATCTGCAGGAAATTTACCTCACATAAAGGAAAATAACAAACTACAATAACCCGTAAGTACCAAGGTTAGCGAAAATAAAATATGACAAAAGAGAATTTATACAAAATTAAAATAAAATGAATAAAGAAAGTAAAGAAAATGTCCTATTCAAGTGAAAATTAAATCCGAAAGAATTGAGTAAGCGACTCAAGTCCCCGACAACGGTGCCAAAAACTTGTTAGACTATTGGCAAGTGTACTAATGTCGTCGCAGGTTATAGAATTTATAAAGAGATCGTATCCATAGGAACTTGAGCTACTCAATTATTCTAGATAAAAGTAACAATTTAATAGTTATGTACAACAAATATAATCGAAATTTCATGGATTTATGAAAATAATAGAAATAACGGATTAGTGCGTCGGAAATACGAAAAATTACGAAAACGAGTAAAATGAATTTAATTCAAGAGAAGGTATGATTAGATTTCATCGTTCATACCATCAGTATCCAAATAATATTAACACATATGAATCATTCTCTAACATTACTGACGCACACATTAATTCACCCGAATCGATCCATCGTATTTGAGAATCCTAAGGATATTTACCGAATATCGATCCCTCGCATATGAAGTAAATAATCCAACATTACAATTATAATCTCGTGCTACTTGCAATCAAAACGTTATGCTCTATTCCTAGAAACGTAACGTAAAGAGTAAAATCATTCAATTCAAATTCTAAGAGCACTTTTAGTAAAACTTAGAATCCATTTTCATGAAACTAGTGATCAAGTAGAATCAAGCATTACAAACATAATGAAATCACCAGTAATGAGTAGAAAATAGTCATATATATATATATATATATATATATCAAATATCAAAAGAGATACATAAAGGTACGAAGATTACATCCAATCCTTTGGAGAAACTAGTCGATCATTGTGTAAAGCACAAGATCAACAGAAGAAATGATGGAGGATGCGATCTCTGATCACTTCTTTGCAGCTCCAACTCCACTTTTTTTCTTCTCTCTCATTGGTTTGTTCTCCCCTGGTTTCTTTCATCCTCTCTCTCTCTTGGCTGCGGGAAGCTCCCTTGCATGAATTTTTATACAAAATTGGTCAAAGAGGTGCCAGACCAACTCACCTGTTATTTTTGATTGAAGTAAGGTCACTCACCCAGACGAGTTGTAGCTCGCCCAAGCGAGTTGGTTGCTTCAGGAAGAAGTAACCTCATTAGCCCAGGCGAGTTGAATGCTAGCCTGGGCGAATTTTACTCTGAAAACTTGTAAAATTGAGCATTTTTCCCTTTATCTTGGCTTTGTTTCTGGATCCAACAAATACCTATTAAAACATCAAAATTACATGGATGAATCTTCTAAATTTAAACAACAATATTTATAAATAAACAAAATATAAAACAACTAGAATTAAGGAAAGTTTATAAGGAAAATACTGAAATCAAAAGATAAGTGCTAGCATTATAATCCCGAAAATAACTAAAATATGACACTTATCAGCTTCTTAAAGATATCTACACGAAAATGCACTCCATGATCTTGGTTGGAAGTGACGTTGAAGTCTTGGGTTATTATTGACTGACTACGACCCTCATAATTAACCACAACCCTCATGAATGGACCACTGTCATGATGAAATTACCACTTCGTGTTTAGAAGTCTAAGAGAGGCTCATAGTCCAAAGTACTCAAAGTGGACAAACCATTTGACTTATTTGCACTTCATTATTCATGTTATGTATATCTATTATGTAAAGGTAAAAATATTTCATTCATGTATGTCCACTTTGAGAGAAATATGTTAGATTGTTAAAAATGTTTATTTTTGAAACATTTTCTGTGGTTATAGAAAATCTGGTATTCGAGGGTTTTGATTTTTTTAACATTGTTTGACGATTTTAGTTTTAGCAGTAGTTAACAATAGCTATAAATTTATACAATAATTTTTCAAGTGCAAATTTTATTTACTATGTCATTACTTAACAATTGCAATTAATGCCAGTAAAAAAAACAAAACAAATCAATTTACGAAGGATTAAAAATAATATAAAATATATTGTTAGATTCAAGGGGAGCAAAAGAGGATCAAAGAAGATGATGATTTAGACATAAATGTTTAGGCTTTTTACATGCCAATTCAATTGAATGACATTTGTAATTTGTGTATGTCTAAGTTGATGTCTCCTTTGATCCATTCCATAAATATCATTCATGCTTTTGTATTCATGCTTTCACAAAGTAAAAGTTTCATAAAAAGACTCTCTGAAACTCAAGGTTTTCATGAGTGCATAAAAAACTAAGTGTTCCATGTTTCAAGTTTTGGGAAAAATGTTTTCTCACTGACTTAATCTATTACCAGCAAGTGGTAATTTGTTACTTGAAAACAGAGAACATAGTTAATCGATTACGAGTATGTGATAATCGATTACATAGTTCAAAATCATAGAATGAACTTCCTATGATAATTGATTACAACAATATGGTAATTGATTACTTAGTTCTATTTTTCATTAGAGCTTCTTGTGATAATTGATTACATTGCATTTTAATCAATTACATTGTTTGTAAGTCTTTTCCAGAAAGCTTGAAGAACACTTTAATCGATTACTTAACTGATTTAATCAATTACTGACAGTTAAAATTGTTTTGTCTATAAATAGATACAACTTGTTTGACTTAAAACCATGAATTTCATAACCCTTTCTTTAGAGAGAAAAAAAATACTACGAGCATTTCAGTGTGTGACCCACAAATCCTCTAGCTTTAAGAAACCTTGTGAGGATTTCTTTTTTGGGCACTTTTTAAAGAAAATTTTTAGAGAGAATGTTCTGAGATTTTCATTCAATCTTGGTTAAAGATTTTTTAATCATCTGAACACATCAGCATTGGATCCCAGGTTGTATCTCTCTTTGTTTCTTTGGTGTAATTTCTTTTAGAAATTCAGAGTTTGTAACTTGTGCAATAGTTTCTTAAAGTTTGTTTAGAATAGGTTTCTCTAGAGGAAGATTAGAGAAGGGTGTTTCTTTAAGTCTTGATCACAGAGGGTCTAAAGGTGTTCTTTCTTAGTCTAGGTTTGATTAAGAGTGATTGTAAGAACAACATTACTACAAAAATAGTTTTTACGATGCACCTTCGAAGACAATCTCCAAAAACCGTCTTCGAATGTTAGGCGGTGACAATTTTGAAATAATAGAAAATCTTTAATGGCGGTTATATAATAACCGTCTTCGAAGGTGTGTGATTAAAGACAATTTTTGTAAAACCATCTTCGTAAATTCAGAACTTGTTTTTTTTTTTTTTTAAATTTGAATAATAGTATTAAAAAAAGACGATTTTCATTGATTCAATTGTTCAAAGACGGTTTTCTCGGAAAATTATCTTTGAATATCGTGCTTTCATTTAAAATGAGGAACCTGAAAGGGTAGATGTAGCTGCATTACATTAACACGTTAGGTCATTCAAAATACGATTGGTCTGTCTTCTATTTGGGAATGTAACAGAGAGAGTGAAGGAGTTTTGGTGTCCGCCGTAGCATACACCACCAACCTCATGGAGGTAGTGAAACTCGAAGGATGGAGCATACGCAAAGTTCATAGCCACAGCCTCATCTTCCAAGGATTGAGCATGGAGGCGTCCGTCGAGATCGACGAGCCTGTTCACGATAGAGTCATGGTACTCGAACTGCACGTGTATCATCTCCGAGAGGAAGACGAGGGTTTAGCGAAGAAGACGCTAGTGATAGCCACGCTGTTCTTGTGACTTTGTTGTTTGGACTTCCTCTTTTGAAAGAGCACGTGTTAGATGTTTGTAAAAATGTCAAAGAGAGTAGTTTTGCTTTTGAAGTGTTGGGTTCAAAGTGCCCTAATTTGAGGGTTCTGAAATTGGGACAGTTTCAAGGGATTTGGTTGGCCTTTGGGTCTCGGCTTGACGGAATTGCCCTTTGCCACGGGCTTCAATCGTGGTTTGTTGGTAACTGTGCATACCTTGATGACATGGGGTTGATTGAGATTGGGGTCGAGAGTGGTTAGATTTGAGCTTCAAGGTTGTAGGCTTATGACAAAGCGTGGACTGAGGACCATGCCACATTGAGCGAATTTGGTCTCAACATTCTAGCTTGTTATCCTCAGCTATTGAAGATGCAGATGGACTGTGGTGATACTAAAGGTTATTAATTAATGACAACGTCTGGGCAAATGGATTTGAGCCTGCGGGAGAGGTTTGTTCTGAATGGCATTGGCAATTTGAGTCTTAGTGAGCTTCATTACTGGCCACCACAACATTTCATGGTATCTATCATTAAATTATATTTACTTTTGTGGTTTGTACGGGTCCTATTGGTAAGGCTTTTGATGAAACAAGCCTTCCAAATGTTATTTTAAGGCTTCAACCTAAAGGCGGACATGGACATCACAACGGGACACTTTTTTTCACGTGTTTTTATCACTATGTGCATCCAAGTGTATTATGTTATGTTTATGCTTGTGCATTACTAGCATTTCTTGAACGAATTTTCTAATTGGAAACATTTGAGACACAAAAATGGTGAAAAGCCAGGTCTGAGTGGTATCTCCGATTAGTTATATACATTGTTGTTAAAATAGCGTTCCTAATCGTGAAATCGCACGATTTCACGATCCTTGCGGCGGCTACCTATCCAGATCGTGGGCGGGATCGCCGGCGAGTAAGATCGGAGTGGAATCGCGATCTTCATCGTGGTATCGTGTGATCGCCGATCCCGAACGATCCCACTCGACATGGATTTTAAAACCTAAAAAACGTTACCTTCGTTTCGCAAACCCACGCGACCCAGCTGCTACGCCGCGAGCCACGTCTAGTCGACCTCCGCCGACGACCACCCTTGCGCGACCAGCTCCCTGCGCGACCAGCTCCCCTGCGCGACCAACTCCCCTGCTCGACCAGCTCCCCTGCGCGACCACCTCCTCTGCACGACCCCTGCACCGTCAACCTCCCCTTAGGTTAGGTTGGTATCTCACCCTCTCTCACCCCCTTTGTGCTGTGTTTCTGGAAAATACAGAGGCTTGCTGTGACTTGTGAGAAATAGCTTTTAGTTTTACTAAATGGGTTTGGTACATCTGATCAAGAATGAACGAAATAGCTTTTACTTAGTGGGGTTAACCCATATTGAGTTATTGAGTATTGACAACTATACTTGGTTTGAGGCAGTTACTATGCCTTGGATGTGAAGAAGAAAGAAAGGAATCTGAACAAGGGAAGACACGAAGCGGAAGGTTCTAGTGTATGCTGCTGGGTTTCTAATTTGGGTCCAATATGCTTTCTGTACCTCCTTTTTTTCTTTCTGCAGTTTCATATTATATTTTTGAAATGGACTTTTGAGTTTTAATTTAGGTTTTGCTATTTACAGTCTTTCCGTACCCACTTTTTTCTTTCTGTAGTTTCATAATAGGATCTCGATCCGATTTTACGATCCTCGATTTACAAATTTTTCAAGTGCAATAAAGTTACATAGTGTCTATTTTTTGTTGATATAAGGGGTATTTTCATGGGTTTACCTTGGTATCGTGTTCATACGGTTGAATAAAAAAATTATGAAAAGATCTTTCGTTCTGTTTCGTTTTTTATACTATATTCTCGATCTTAGGTAAAATCTCGATTTTAACAACCTTGGTTATATATTGAATTGTTGACCATTGGACAACTTAACTTTGGAATCTGATTGATTGGGTTCTTCTTATGCAGGCTCATTTTCATGAAAATGACCGTGTTTATAAATCATTTCATGCAGGCTCAATATGCTTTTGTTCAAAATTCTTTCCTTCATGATAGGAGTTCTGCTATGCCAAAAATTAGACAAATGCATGTTGAAAAGGTTTATCTCTCTGTAATCCTATGTCCCTGCGATTTTATACTTAGTCATTAAGCTGCCATTTTGAGTGTTTTAATTTGACTACAAATGATTTGGTGTTTGACCTAGATTGAGGTGACTGCATGAACATGCTCAGAGCATAAGTTTATGGTGGAGCATAATAATATATGAGTTTTTCTTGCAACAATTACTTTGGGTATTTATATTTCTATTAATTTCAAGTTTTTTTTGGATGAACATTTTTTAGCCCTTTCATTTCATTGGCCAATGTCTATTTTTATTTCTATGAATTTCAAGTTTTTTTTGTGGTTAATGTAGTTGATACTTAGTCTGCTTCACCATTTTCTGCCATGTCAAATGCCTCCAAAAGTTTCGTTGCATCTGATAAATATGACATAGTAGGACCTGATTACTTTGGGTATTACCCTTCTGAAGTAGTAAATTTATTGTCACAAGATGAGGATGTTTTTCCTGTTTCTACCCAAACACCTGAGCTACCTAAAAGCAAATATGAAGAGGGAAGAAAAAAGAATTTAGTCAATCAGAGTGATAACTGTTCTGGTCTGTTTGTATAGTAATGTTGTTGGAGCTAGCCTTTAAGACTTTAAAAAGGACAGATTAAAATCACTGCTCAGACAGAGTTTCATTGCTCTTTCGTCTGAAGTTGATGAGGTACATTAAACATCTTGAACCTGTTCTTGTTATTAGTCAATGTTGAAGCTGTCATTGGCTCAAAGCCGTAACTACTTTCTTCATTAGTAAAATAGAACTCTTGGGTTTGAATTTTGTACGCTTTAGGAATCTTGATGATATTCCTTTTATTCTTTTTTTTTTTTGCTTTATTTCCCATTCAATCATTGGCTGAAACCATGTGTTTGAACTACACAATGGAGTCTGTTTTATATAGGTTGATTGCAATAAATCTAAATAGTTATAGGAAATTTTATTCATGAAGTTGATAGTTTATTCATGAAATTAAAATTAAGTACTCAGTCACAATGTTGTTATGAATATGTAATGAAGCAAGTAAACCAAATTAATTCATAAATGGAATTAGAAACTTTGCATTCTCCATTTGTTTGTCCTTACTCTCTTGGTTACTTGAATGATATCCAGGGATATCCTGGACTAAGGAATGGTCAAGGTATCCTGGGTAATGGTATCATGACAATTTTTCTTGTTCATTTTGCCTTTGGACTTCAACCAAGCTTTAGTTACTAATTACAGCTTCCGTTTGACCTGTCTTAGTTATGATGTACATTCTTTCCTTCACAGGTTCTTAGCTCCAATTTTGAACTTTGATTACCACGATGTTATGTTCTCCTCTATCATTTTGTTTTTAAAAGTAGTTCAAATTGGTTACTTATCCACACACTATTATGAGAAAAAATGAGTATAATCTTACTCATTTTTATTTATTAAAAAGAATATTGTGTCCACTACAAATTGGCTATTAGTTTAATGTTCAATAATTTTTTTTTTTGTATGGCACCTTGTATTGAAGTTGTTGCGAAATACGCACATGAAATGAGAACACTAGGACTCAAAATTTTGGAGCTGTTATGTGAAGGATTAGGGCTTGACCAAAATTATTGTTATGGTGGACTTAGTGATAGTCTATTATTGCTAGCTCATCACTACCCGCCTTGCCCAGAACCAACTTTAACTTTGGGAGGTCCCAAGCACCGAGATCCTAACCTTGCTACCATTCTGCTTCAAGAAAAGGATATAAATGCACTTCAAGTCTTCAAGTTTTTTTACATGATAATTTAATGAGTGGGAAGGAATAATAAATAGTATGTTTAGTTGGCATAGTATTTGTACACTTTTTTTCTAACACATCACACACATAGATGATGATTAATTACTTGTACTTAATGGGATTGAAATTACTTGCTCTCGTGTATTATTTCTTTATTCTCTCAAATTAAAAATTGAGATGTGGTTGTTAGAAATTTTAAGACAGAAACGATCTAATCATGCTTAACATAAACCATAACAGCAATTAGATCAATGCGGAATAAATAGGATTATAGGAATACCTCCCGCCATTGCAATGTCTCTGATTGCTGCAAATCTCCTGTGTTTCTTGGTGCTTCCAAGCTCTCTCTTTCTCATGTAGATGGTGCATGTGAATTATCAAAAGCAAGCTTGGGGACCAGGAAACATGAGCACGTCTCTTTTATAATCTCCTCTCCATCAAAGGTGATTATTGACATGTTTAATTAGTGGGCAATTTTCTGAAACGTTGCTAAGTTAGTGGACTGAAATCAATTGCCATCAATTGGCATCAATGTGAACCACAACCATTTCTCTTCCTTATTTTCAGCTTGTAACGGAAGAGGAATTTAACATTCTCCCACTTGGTTCATATGCTGCAACATATGCTATAGTAAGAAACAAAATACATGAATAATGGTGATAAGTCCTCTTTAAATTGAGTATTATCATGCATGTATTACAATGCATTATGTTTCTCAAGCCCATATAACTTAATGAATAAATACAATATTTATTCTTGGTCCAAACTTTATTAATATTTCTCAAAATAAATATGCGCATAAACTGAAA
>PYAF01001006.1:363486-374371 GCA_007407185.1 Glycine tomentella
TGTCACGGAATCTACGAAATCTAGCAAATTATGTGAAATGTGATTGGACAAATCTTCCGAATTTTAACAGATTAAAAGTACGAACCCGATTAAAGCAATTTAACTCGGTTTAGGGTAAATTTGTAATGAAAACTCATAAAATCATATGATAAGTGCCTGCATTTAAAACATGATTTTGACTGAATTAAGGCACTTATCAGTATGATCTCTAACAGTTCGGTACTCCTCTTAGCACCTTTCTTTGACTTGTTTGTCTGCTTTCCCTTAATGCAGCTCACACAAGTTTCAAAATCGGTAAAATCCAAAGTACCAAGTACTCCATCATCTACCAATCTCTTAATTCTTGAATGGAGATATGTCCTAATCTTCGGTGCCATAACATAGAGGAATCTTCATTCATAACACATCGTTTCATGCCAATATTAACATGCATATCATCATAAGTAGTATCATTTTGTAAATCAACATAAAAAAGACCTTCAAGTAATGTACCATTCCCAATCAGATCAGATTTATAAAATAAACTGAGAGATGTCTCAGAAAAAGAAAAGGAATAACCAAAAGGTACGAGTCTTGAAACTGAAATCAAGTTCTTAGAAAAACTAGGAACATAAAAAGTCTTTTCTAATTTCAAAATAAAACCACTGCTTAAAACTAAATTGCAGGTCCCAAGAGCCTCCACAGGTGAACTCATCTTGTTTCCTGAATAGATGCTTAGTTCACTTCCCACTGGCTTCCTTAGGTTTTGTATACCCTGCAAGGTATTAGAAACATGGATTGTAGATCCAAAGTCAATCCACCATGTGTTATGATTAACATTAATCATATTAGATTCATAACAAACAAGAGAGGTTGGCATACCTTTCTTCTCAAGCCACTGTTGGAATTTAGGACATTCTTTCTTCATGTGTCCCTTCTTCTTACAAAAGAAACACTTGGATTCTTTCTTCTTGATTCCATCCTTGGGTGGTATTTTACCTTTCCACTTTTTCTTGGCTTGCTTATGTCCATTCATATCAATTGTCATCAAGGAACTTTCTCCATTTTCCATTTGCAATCTCCCTTCTTCTTGGACACACATGGTCAACAGTTCATTAATGGACCATTTATCTTTATGTGTGTTATAAGATATTTTGAAAGGACCATATTGCATTGGGAGGTGTTCAAGATATAATGCACTAGAAAGGATTCCGATATGTCTACCTCAAGAGTTTTCAATTGAGCCGCTATATCTCTTATTTCCATTATGTGCTCACACACACCTTTCACAGTATTGAGCCTCATGGATGAGAATCTCATGATAAGGGTGCTCGCCAATGCCTTTTCCGATGATTCAAATTGTTCATCAATGGCTTTCATAAGTGATTTGACATTAGAATGTTGTTTAACTGAACCTCGAATGCCACCAGATAATTTTGTCTTAATAAACATAACACATAAGCGATTGGATCGCTCCCATTTTTCATAAAGGTCAACATCATATGGTTCACTATTTTCAGTGATTGGCGGTGGTTCATCCTTTCTTATAGCATAATCTATATCCATCCAACCTAAATGAAGAAGAATCCTCTCCTTCCAAACCTTGTAGTTATTACCACTAAATTCAGGAAGATCAGTAAAATTAACAGGTTGTATGACTGCAAAATATTAGAAATACATGCTTATAATTAAATTTTGAGACTAGAAAAATTGTACCATGTTCTACCAATGTAAATCATGTTTTAAAAATATTATGAATCTACTAACATAAAATTTACCTGTGGGCTAAAATTTTAATTCAATCAGATTCATACATAACTTTATGATAAAACTATCAAATTATATTTCCTAATCCCTGTGGGTAAATTAAGAATATAGTTTGATATTTTATCCTAATTGATCATACAAAACATAATAAAAATTCCTGTGGGATAAAACTCATTATGTTACACATAATCAATTACAATTTAATGTCATATGTTTTATGTGATCTAGAGACTCTTAATATATAATTTAAATAATTAAAAAAAAGTTGTGGCTATTTCATAATTAATTAAATCATATAGACCACTAGACATTAAATAATTTCCATAGTCATATTATTGCAATAAACCATGGGCAACAATATTAAACAATTAAGTATATTATTCATCTTTAATATTGTACATACACTAGAAAACATACAATGTCAGAATAAGATAATAATTGCAGAAATATACGACAGGAATGTAACACTAGCTCAGTTGGTAAATACACGCTGGAGTATATAGGTGACCTGGGACTCATGCTTTGAGCAATTTGTCTTATTTTTGCCTCAGAAAATAAATCAATTAAAGCAAAAGCATGTAACACAGAATATGGACACATGTAATGCTAACAAAAGGGCACTTTGAACAAACACGTGAATTGAATAAATGGGCACTTTAAACAAACACGTGAACTGACCACACCAGCCATTATACTATTTTTTATTAATAAAATAATAACAAAAGACCAGTGTTTTGTAAAACGACGTAGTTTAGGTTGTCTTCAACCTCCATATGGGTTAAACAGTATCTCTCTTATTTTTGCACCAAAAAAGAAATTTTAAAACACAGAAGTTCATGAAATCTTATTTCTTTATGATTTCCAAACTTAATATTCAACAAAAAAGACTTAATCACAATCTTGAAATGAAATAAAACAGAAAAGAAATTCAAGAAAGTGACCATTATAAAACGCAAGACAGAGGTAATGAAGCTCTGGTACCAAATATTAGAAATTTTAAGACAGAAACGATCTAATCATGCTTAACATAAACCATAACAACAATTAGATCAATGCAGAATAAATAGGATTATAGGAATACCTCCCGCCATTGCAATGTCTCTGATTGCTGCAAATCTCCTGTGTTTCTTGGTGCTTCCAAGCTCTCTCTTTCTCACGTAGATGGTGTATGTGAATTATCAAAAGCAAGCTTGGGGACCAGGAAACATGAGCATGTCCCTTTTATAATCTCCTCTCCATCAAAGGTGATTATTGACATGTTTAATTAGTGGGCAGTTTTCTGAAACGTTGCTAAGTTAGTGGACTGAAATCAATTGCCATCAATTGGCATCAATGTGAACCACAACCATTTCTCTTCCTTATTTTCAGCTTGTAACGAAAGAGGAATTTAACAGTGGTACCAAGAATGAATAGTATATTCTCTTATTCATGATTTGATAAGGTTTTGCATGATGAAATTCAACTTAATGTCTATGACCTGATTGTCTTGAGCACTTCTTCTTGGGACACATGCTAATAGGATTTATGTGGAATCCTCTGTCATGGGTTATGGAGGCTGCTGCTATAATGGCTATTGCACTTGCAAATGGAGGGGTGAGTACACTAAGTTCTTGAAAGTTTATATTGGCAATGAAGGTGTGAGTTTGTTGGTCGATTATGTGAACTTGTTTATTATAAATTTGTGCAGGGGAGCTCCTGATTGGTTGGACTTTGTGGGTATCTTTACCTTGCTTCTCATCAATTCAACTATCAGTTTCATTGAGGAGAACAATGCTGGTAATGCTACAGCAGCTCTCATGGCTCGGCTTGCTCCCAAAGCAAAGGTATCAAGCTTATATGTGAACTCTTACTTAATAGGCCTATACACTATTACTTCTGTACGTGATTTGGGAACCATTGTCAAAGCAATTTTAAATGCAAAGGGGATACTATATATTTATAAGAACTGTGAATAAAATATATTTTAATTATTAAAATAGACTTTAATAATATTATAGTGAATACTGGCAATTATTTTTTTATTTACTTATTACTGTAATCTTAAAATTAATAGAATAATGTTCTAATTTTGTAAAAAAGTTAATTAAAATATTACAATTCTGTAATTATGCAAATATTACTATAAAAAAAGAGTACATTCAACCATGGTTCAATTAAAATATTAGGGTCCTACATATCATTGTTTATTACTTATTTTGTTTATTACTTATTTTACCTTCGTTACAGTGAATAAATATACTTGTTAATACCTGATTTTCATATGGAATTAATGTGGTGGTTTGATTCCTTTGGAAAAATTCTATGTAGGTATCAAAATAATAAGTAATTATTGGTTGCTTTGGCATATACTCTTCCACTTTGTATTATATTATTGTTAATGTTATGTTAATTAATTAAGTGAATTAAATGAGTTTTATTTATTTTAGTTTTATTATTTAAACTGCATTAGTTTAGTTTAATTAATTATCTTAACTTTGAATTTTAAATTGTCTAATTAGTATTTTTTCAAGTCTTGGATTTTTTTTTCATATTACATGTAATTTCTATTTTTATTTTTAGTTTTGAAATTAAGAGGTTAAAATATAGGAAATTAACGTAACTTATAAATTGTTGGTTTATATGCAAGATGTAATTAGTTTATTTTGTGCTTAACACTTGTATTGGTGATTTAGAGATTTATCGTCAATAAAATGAGAAATTATGGTTTAGTTGTTTTAGTCATTGAATATATAATTCATCATGTTTATAAAAAAAAAAAATTAAATAAATTTAAACTAAAACGGTTAATTGGAAAAACCGTCTTAGTTTAAATTTATTTAATTTTTAAAAAAAGACACCTTAACTAAGACGGTTCTATGGAAAATCGTCTTAGAATATCCACATTTTTTTTATTTTTTTTAAAAATACATATGAAAACGATTTTTAAGTCAAAATCGTCTTTGTATGTGTACATACAAAAACCGTCTTCATATGTATTTTTTTTAAAAAAAGATCAACAAAGACGATTTTGAGTCAAAACCGTCTTTGTATGTACAAATACAAAGACGGTTTATGTAAGTAAAAAAAATATCATCAACAAAGACGGTTTTTACAACCGTCGTCGAAGGTCATGATTTTCAATGACACACGCAATAACGATAATTTTATAACTGTCGTCGTAAGGGGTTTAGAACCGTTGTTGTTTTGCTTCGCTGTAGTATTGCAGATTGTATAGTTAGATCCTAGCTTGTTGGTTAGAAAACTGGATCTAGCTTCTTTAGATTAAGAAATGAACTAGTATAAATTCTGTGTTGTGTACTTATTCTTTAATCTTTTCTTTGAGTTATTAATTGTCATTATTTGGTTAAGCTGTTTCATAATCAACAAAAACATTCTTGGTATAATTGCAATTCATAAAGATTGAAGTTTGATTGATCAAAAATATTCTAAGTTTGTTTTGTGATATGATCTTTTAAACTCTGATTGTTAAATCAATTTTAAAACAAATTTTAATTGGTCAAGAAGAACCAATTCACACCTCTGTTGATTTGTGTGCTATTCGTATTGTTTTCATATATGAGGGAATAAAACAAAAATAAAGATAAAATTAGAGACAAAAATATATTTTACCCTAAATTTTATCACTAAAATTAATAAAAAAACTATTTTAATATATTTTTCATTAATTTAATTTATTAAAAAAATTCAAAATTGTAAATAGAATTGTCTTAGTAAAAAATGGGATTTATATAATTTTGTAAGTACTAATTAACGTAATATTTAATAATGTAAAATTTATATAACTAATATATAAATAAATAGATATTTTTTTTCTTAAATAAATCCAACATGATTTTTTTTAACCATCTTAATTAAGGTTTCTTGGTGAAACTAAAAGTATCTCTCCACAAGATTTAGTTCTTTGGACTGATTGTCAATTGAGTTAAGCTAATTTGTTATGATATCCATTTATAGTGCTATAGAGTATAGACAAGTTGATAATAAGAAAGTGGTTATTTTGTCATAAGATATATACTTTCACTTCATCTCAACAAATATTGTAGATTCATTTGGAGAAGTAATTGTTTTCACACCGTAATTTTGTTAAATTATTTTGAATTTGCCGATTATAGTTTTTAATTAACTTTGAAATTTCAAAGATTTTAAAGAGAAAATTTATGAAGTTAGAGTCGTTGAGTAAGTTTCTTTCCTAACATTACTGCCTTATTATTAACTGTACTATATGTATTATTTGTCATTCATTACTTTTAAAATATATATATAGAGGAGAAATCATTCTTATTATAAAGTTTTATTTTTTATTTTTTAATCTAATAGTTTTATTAATAACTCACCTCTAACAGTTACATATTAAAACTTAAAAGTAAATATCTTTAACTCAAGAAAATAAAAGATAGAGTATATTATTGCATGATTGTTTTATTATCATTATTGTATTTACTGTTCTGACGGGTAAAGTAAGAATTTCCTGTTAAAGATTGGATTTGTTTTTACTAGAGTGAGCAAATTATTAGGTAGTCACAAACTTAGCACATTATTCTTAGGTATAATTAATAATAATTTTACAACTAATAAAAAAAATGAGATTGTCAAATAAAAATAAATTTGATATTGTTTCAGTTTTTTTTTTCCTAATCTTCTTCCTAATTTTTGCCAAATCAAAGATAAAGATTATGAGTGAAACTTCTTAAATAAAAGAAAAACCTACAAAATTTTGTTATTTATAATAAAATTTTACCAATATAAAAATATGCCAAAAATATGTTATAAAGTATATTAGTAATATTTATTTTTTATGATAAGAAGAAGTCTAATCACGTACACAAATAATATTATAAAAGAAAACATAATTAAAATTATAGAAACAAATGGATAATTTGAATAAATGAATTATAATGACAATAAATTGAAATATTTTTTCTCTAAAATTATTTTTTAATATATAATGTTATCTATTAATGTTGAAGGTAAGTCAAACTTTTCAAAGAAATTTAATTTTATAAACTGCATGAGATGCATGAGCTTCAGGAAAGTGGAGCGAGACTTCATTTTAGTTATAATTATAATTAATTAATAAATTTTAAAAAGAAAATATTATAAACAAAAAGTTAAATACTAAAACATATAACCCAAATGATTGGTATAATGGTATAAGATTCGGCTGCATTTACTTGGATGAGAACGATTTATTTAGCGAAGAATTCGTATTCGATTCCTACCTTAAAATATAAGACAGGCTATGCCATGAACAATATGCAACTTCACATTGATGAATTTTTCTTAATTTTAAAAGTTTATTCTAAAAATTAAACTTATAAACCCAACATAAACAAAGTTTCACAATTGTTGAAAGTTAACATTTTTTTTTTTGCATTAATAAAGTTATTATTTAAAATTAAATACTCTACAGTTTTACACCAACAAATTATATTATTTTGAAATTTTAAATATATTTTCTGAATTCTTATCATAATCTTGTATATATTTTAATTTCAATGCAATTTATCAAAAAAAATAGGAAGAAGATTGTAAAAAAAAAAAAACACAGAAAGAATATCAAATTTAATTTTACTTGACATTCTAATTTTTTTATTTGTTATAATTTTTTTATTGGTTGTGCTTAAGAATGATGTGTTAGACTTGTGCCTACCTAAGAATTTCTCTCAAAATTCTGAGATACTTTAATTTAAATTAACGATAATCCTTATAGTTTATCTTTTACACATTTGTGTGTTACCCAAAAAAAAATATATGTAAGAAAAAAAAATCTATATGCAGTGATTAAGAGAAATACTGTGGACATTACCCAACAAACACGTAATCATCAGCATATACATATATAGTTTTGTTGTTGGTGAAATCAGCATATACATAATAGTAGTTTAATCTTTTCAACTCGTGTTTTGTATAATTTGTTACTTTGTCTTGATAAATTATAAAGGTTTACTTGCATTCACGCAGACATAAATGTAGATAGTTTGGATTAATCAGATGGTTAATATTTTAAAAATGTTTTTTAAGTTAAATTTATTAAAATAATTTATGAATCATTAGATTTTTAATAGACAATTCTAATGGTCTTGATTGCATGAATGCATGCTTCCTTTGACCGCAGGGAATCCAAATCTGTCCTAGCCTATGCCAAGTTATATGAGATACTCAAGTTTGATCATTGGATTGAGTATTTGCAAGATAGGTTCGAGTCAGGTTTAATTCTAGAGGAGTAATTGTTGTTTACTTTTGAGAATAAAACTGATAAAGAATCTCTTTCAAAAAACAGAAGAAGACTATAATAATGAATAATAAATGTGGATTTCTGCTATGCCGGAGTTTTATCTTTTATGTTATCGTCAAACCACAATTAATTATGTTTGATTAAATTTATTCATTTTTATCATAATTATTTTAAAAATTATATTAATCAAAATGTGTAATTAGATGACAAATAAAATTATTTTGCAATGTTAATGATAGTGCATATCCTATTTTTAAAATTATTTTACACAGTTACTACATAGATTATTTTTTAAATGTATTATTTGATAAAAGTTAAATTTAATAATTATGCATTAACAATGTAAAGTAATTTTATATTATTATCTAATTATAAATTATTGTTGATAAGATTTTTAAAATAGTTATCATAAAAATAAAAAAATTATTATACATAATGAAATATGACTGAATGATAGTAAAAAACTTTTACATTAAGATTAAATGGAGAATGCTGTTTTAAAAAAGAAACTAATAAAAAGAAAGCATAAATTAGGTGACTGTCAATGTATAAATTAATCCTTTAAAAGCGTGAATAGACTTAAAAATTGTTTGAACTTAATTTTTTCTCTTAGGATTTAAAAATAGAATAAGAGAACTTATTTTTCAAACAAATTAATATATATAGGATTTCAAAATAAACTAACAGATTAGGTCTTAAAAATGAGTCAACTGAATGCAGAAATCAGGTTATATAGAAAAAACAAAAGAAAGTGAAAAATACGGAAAGGATGACAAAAATAAATAATAGGATCTTTCTTTTGTTTACAATTATTATAACAAAAATTAACAATTACATTTTGCGGATAAATATATATTATAATATTTTAAAAATTCTAATTTATTTATTATACAACATTATTTCTAGTATTGTAGTATAATAAACTAATGGAATTATTGTATTAAAATTATGTTTGAAAAGGTATTTTAGTTAGTTTTTAATTTTTTTACTAGTTACAAAGTTTATTTGATTGACCGATAAATAAGTTTTTTTTAGCGATTTCTTAGTAATTTTTAGTATTTTTTAAATTATTTGCCTATATTTGAAATAATATTTTTTAAAACACTAGTTTATGACTTCTAATTTTTTTTATTTTTTCCTTAATATATTTATTCAATTTTCTAGTTATCATTTTTAAATAAATCATAATTTTAATATTTTCTATCATTTTACACTTTTAAGTTAATTCAATAGTTAATTCTATTTAGCATTTATAATTTAGTAAATTAATTTTTCAGTTTTCAACTTTCAATTACTAACTAATTTTTTAATTTTTAGCTAACTTTTCATTTAGTTTTACTCAACATAACCTAACCTAAGATCCTAGCCCCCGTTAGCTTTTTTTTAAGCTTCATATGCTTCAAACACTTCAATGGTAATAAATAGTAAATCATAAAATAAGATAATTTTCATTCTAACTTATAAATTATTTTTTTCTTGAAAAGAAACGATGTTCTATGTTGCTTTTAGAATTAAGACATGAAATAAATTCTTCATTCTAATTTTTTGTCTTCCATTTTTTTATTATAAAATTCTTATCATTTAATAGGTTTTTGGTTCTTCATATTCTATGATACTATGCTAGATAATCACATTTTTTTAACAAAGTATTAGTACAAAATATTGTCCAAGACTATGAATGCACACACACATGAGATTGGTGTTTTTTTTTTTTTTTTTTTTAACAATTGTATATCCCCCTAATAGGCACGTGCTTAGATTTGAAATTAGTAACCTAAAATGGGACTTAGCTGGATTTAGGTATAAAGTGTAAAATGTGTGGCACAAACGCAGCCTAATGTGACATTTCTGATTCCTCCATCCGACTTTTAAAATGAAGAAGTAGCTTTTAGTCAGGTGATTTTTTCCTTTCTTTTCTTTTTCTTTTTGAGGATTTTTTCGGATGTTTATTATTATACAAAAATAAATTCGTATTTTATTTCGTTCCTTTTTTGTTATATATAATATATAAAATTATAAAATATAAAAATATAGTTATATTTAGTATATAAATAAATAATTGAATAAATAATCCGTTCTAATTTAAAGGAATGATCATTTTTATTTATTTATAAAAAAGTTTCAATAAAATATGAAATAAGATCCTCAGTCAAGTTTCTCTTATGGAAGCTTAAACATCATGAGTTCATAACGACTTTAATGTACCAAATATTCCCACCCTCGAAAACAAATTCACGTAAAGAGTATATTGGTGCATGCTCAGTAAACTTTTTTTTTTTTATAAATAATTATTTTTATTTAGAATAAATATTTCTTAAAGAAACCCTACTTTTATATTATAAATTAAAATACATAATTTAAACGTGCCACTTTATTCTTATCACTCTCTCAAAACGAAATTTAAATTATTAATTGCAAATAAAAATAATTTATATATTTTTAAAATTAATTAAAGTATAATTTAATATTAAAAATATTTATTTAGTATGTATTTTAATTATACAAAATAACCATCTATTTAATGTAATGCACAATTAATTTAAACTCTAGTTCTGGTATAAAGCAGATAACATTTTCGTTTCAGAGTTCAAAAAATATTTTTACATACTAATGATATTTTTATAAAATAATTTTTTATTAACTATATATATATATATATATATATATCATTTTTATACGCACTAGTCGAAACACAAATGTATCACATTTGTGTATTTATATTTCTATTTTATTACTGTGTTTTATAGCGTTACAATTTATATATCATGTACAATTTATCTAATTATACATTGGTGCTTATATTAAGCTTAGTTTAGTATATTCTTTTAATACATACTAAATAAATATTTTTAATATTAAATTATACTTTAATTAATTTTAAAAATATATAAATTATTTTTATTT
>PYAF01001006.1:374471-460102 GCA_007407185.1 Glycine tomentella
TTAACTATATATATATATATATATATATATCATTTTTATACGCACTAGTCGAAACACAAATGTATCACATTTGTGTATTTATATTTCTATTTTATTACTGTGTTTTATAGCGTTACAATTTATATATCATGTACAATTTATCTAATTATACATTGGTGCTTATATTAAGCTTAGTTTAGTATATTCTTTTAATACTATGTTTATCCATACAAATTTTTATACTTTCTTATGTTTCTATGGTTTAGGGTAATATGATAATTCAATGTATTTTTTTTTTTACATCGCACAATGTTGTACTCTAGCTTAGTGGTATAAAAAAGTTTTAATTACTAATATATACAAACATAAAATATATGCTAGAAATATTAAGTTGTGTATAAGTTGTGTACTCTATCTACATTCAGTTTAACTTCAGTTTCCAAGTCTCATACCAGCATCAGACCCTTGGAGGTAAGTGAACTAAATTCGGTTAGGTTCCTCAAAATTTGATAAGTTGTATAATTACTAAAAAGTGAGGAAGAAAAGAAAAACAGTATTAATAAATTAAAAATAGAAGTCGGGAAATTTAAAACTAATAACGTGTAGACCATAGAAACAACATGCATGTATTAATAAAGTTGAGAACTCATATATTAACTCTGTAAATTTAATCAAATATGTAAAAGAAATAAATATATAATTGTTTTGTTCGTGATGAACATGAATGTCCAGTAAAGATGGCTGGGTAATTGATATATGATCGGACTCTATCTCTGAAGGTATTTATGGAAGTAAAATGCCTCAACGAGTGGATCACAATGCTAGAGCAAGAACACCACAATTGACGTAAATATCTTTTTATAGTTTTTTTACGCTTGATGTCTTCCTGTTTCTGCATTTTTGTTCTTGAGTCACTTCCTTCTTCGTCATCTTTACAATTTCTCCTTGCATCTTTACAACTTCTCCTTGCAACTCATCTGTATCCACACTTGTGGAATTCTATTTAACCATTTTTCCAAAATGAAACTCATTCCCGAAGAAGAAGAACGTCTACGAAAAACAGTTACCCCCAAATGTAGATGGTGGTTCTTTGGTATGCCCCTTTCAGAAGAAGAAAGGGAAAAAGATCTTTTGCGCACCCATATTGGTGGTTCGTCTACCGCCAAGAAAACTAAGATTTCTAGTTCTGCTACCAAAGGCGACAATGTTTCAGAGCGTAACGTTCCTTTGATACCAAAACGAAATCATCCCAAATCTAGATTTGGGGATTCTTCCACCATCAAGGGAAACGATGTTTCTGGGCCTAATATTCCTTCAGCGCCCAAGCAAAACAGGCCCAAACAACATAAGCCCCAACCTAAATCTAGGGATGCCTCCAACAACCCGTCCTTCTCAACTTTGAACTTCAAACCACAAACTCAACCCTTATGTATGGAACTGGATAGTTCCCTAGACGACTCTTTTGAAACTCAGTTTGATCCATGCTTTGATTGTGTTTCTAAAAGCTGTTATAATATAAAATTCGGGTCCGATAGGATGGCCGATTCCATACTTGGATCGTGTCTGCACAACCCAGTTCTTGTTCCCAAATCAAGAACTACGCTCCAAACCGAGGCGCTTGCACAACAAATGCCTTCTAACACAAATGACCCTGTAGAGGTTGTTCCTACCCCGGATGTCAGCTTAACCAACCCTCTACTCATACGACCCATATTTCCCCTTCAGGTATGTTTTATTGACTCTCCTTTCTTTTACATAGAGCTAGTTGATGAATCTCACTCTACCGATTCTCATTCAAACTGTCCTCCTGTTTTGGCTTCCAAGTTTCCCTGGGTCACCTATAAGGTGTTAAACACCCTGTCTGATTTACAACTGGGAATTATTGCTGCTCTCCCGGTCGGAAATCAGGATGGTTTTTGTGTCCGTGCTCCTAGCCCGGACGAGCCCATCTGTTTTGTCCGGGAAGGGATCGAACCCAATTTCTTCTTCTTCTTCTACAAAGATGTAGTTACCTGCCTAGGAATTCGTTTTCCTTTTTTGGACTTTCAAATGCTCAAGTTATGAATTACCTTCATGTTGCCCCTTCACAACTATACCCCAACAGTTGGGGTTTTATCAAATCTTTTGAACTTTTTTGTCAACATTTAGAAATCCCCTGTACTGTTCGCCTCTTCTTTTATTATTTCACTGTACATACTGATAGAACAGGTAGAGAACTCCTAACAGGAGGGGATGGGTCTCTATCCTCGGATCGTTTGAATTGTAAAATCTTTACAGCTTTTATCGAGTCCTTTAAAAACTTCAACAATAAATACTTCAAGGTTGTTGCCGAACCCGATAGATGATCTTTCTTTTTAACTGGCCCTGAGTCAAGGGATGTAGAGTGAAAGTTTCCACTCTACTGGTCCCGTACCCATCATGACCTTCCCCCTGCTTCCTATCGTGTCGAAGAAGCAGATTTGTCAGATTCTGACGCTTCTTTCGTGATCCGAATCACGGCACAAATGGAAGCCCATGGCCCCCCAAATGCTGCTTCCTTAATTCGTCATCACCTGGCCGGGTTCTCTGCTGAATCCAATATGAACATGCCCAATTTGTTGATTCTGTGATATACTTTGATTTGATCTAACTATGTACTTTCATTTTGTAGTTGACGACATGGGACCCCAGCCTCCAACTTCCACTAAGTCCAAATAGCAGGCTTCTGCTGCGGCCCCGACCCCAACAAAGGTCACTACTTCCAAACAGTCGGCTTCTGTTGTGGCCTCGGCCCTAACAAAGGTCACCACTACCACTCTTGTTGTTGAGGCGGGCAAGACAACCAGGAAGAAAACTCCTCCCGCCAGGGCAACTGATCGTGCTCCACCACCAAAGCGAGTACAACCTCCTGCTTACTTCGATGCTTTGGAGAAAAGGAAAAGACGCAAGGTTGCCCAGTTGGCACACCGGCTGAAATAGCTCCAACTAATAAGAATAACCCGACTCCTACTCCATCGAGGGTCGTTACCTCTGAGCTGGCCGTTTCTTCTCCCCCTCCTCCTATCGCTACTTCTTAGTCTGCACCGGGGTGTCTCTGGGAAAAAGGGGTTACAAACGACCTGATCCAAATTGCCAAGGGTCCCTCTCGCTTTGCTGACACAAGTCTCTTTTCACATGAGGATCTTGAAGAGCTCGGCTGTATTGAAGAAAATGCCTTCAAATGTGTCGCGTTAATGCAAAGCCTGACAAATTTGAAATCCAAGCATTACAAATTAGCGGATGAGCTCCAGGCCTCACGTGAGGAGACCAAGAAGACACAAGAGGAGCTCCTTGCGGCGCAGGATTCTAACAACTCTTTGCGCCTGGACCTCCAAACTACCTTGAAAAGTGTTGACCGTGCCCGCTCGGTTTTAGAAACGGCTCGAAAGAAAATCTCCATGATGACTTTGAATCTTAATGATATGAAGACTGCGCTTTAAAAGTCACAATTGGAGTGCAGAGAGGTCTAGTCCAGGCTGCACAAGGCTGAATCTCAGTTGCAAGTGGCCGAGGAGGATGCTATCCAGGCAAGAGAGGCGTTAGCTACAGCGGTGGAGGAATCCTTCAAAAACACCTTGGAGCAAGTGTGTTGTTTAAACCCGGGGGTTGAACTTAATACTTCCAGTGTGCATTTTCATGCCTATGTTGATAACGACAAGCTAGTCCTTCCTTCTACCCCAGAAGATTCCGTCGCCCCATGGACGAGAATCCAACACAAGGCAAAGAAGTGACCTCTACACAACAGGCTGATATGCAAGTTCAGACCCCGGGGACATAGAAGATTGAAGGACCGGGATGCCGATTGATTATGTAACTCATTTAAGCCTTTTTCTAAGCATTGCCGTGTTCGATCCCGGCCTATTTTTAATTGACAATATTATCTTTATTCAACGTACTTACTCATTTACTTCCACTGTGCCTGCATTAGTCGTAGTTCAGATTCCTAATGCAATTTATTTGGCCACAATTTTGAAATATCCTTCGCGCGTGGAATAAATATTCATTTGGTTCCAACGACCAAGCATTTTATAGTACAAGTTATTTTTTTCTGTAACACGATCTCGATTATGTTAACTGAGCTTGATCTTGACAATGTTTAACATGCTACATGCGAATGTTAATTTCCGTCATTAACTGTCCGACATTTCAACCTGATCAGGGTTAGAACAGCGTGTCGCTCATTACTAAGACAATATTGATTGCGGTACCTTGTTTATGCACAATTTCACGCCAGTACATTGCCGATTTGGATCATAATAGCGATTAACAATCGGATTACAAACCAACTCATGCTTTCGATGGAAGAGAACAATATGAATTCTGAGTTGGAGGCTTATTGTGCCATGGTTCATACTCTCGATAAAAGTAAAACATGAACTATAGATGATATTGTTAATTCCGTCAAAGGAAAACATAAATTTTATAAACGATTAATCAATCGAATTACATGATAATTCATGATCTCGATGAAAGAGAACTATATGAATTCCGAGTTGACAACTTATTGTTCCCCGACTCATACTCTCAATAAAAGAGACACAAATTACATTACGTTGTTTATTCCAACATGGAAAAAACAAATTCTCCTTCTACCATACAGCTTATTGTTCCTTCCGTCCAACATGGAACTAGCTGTAATATATCTTCAATTTGTCCACGTTCCAAGTGCGCTTTATCGCTTTTTTGTCAAGCGTCTCCAAATTATATGCCCCTATCCGAGGTTCTGTGCGACTCGGTACGGCCTTTCCCAGTTGGCTGCTAGCTTTCCATCCCGGACGTTTCTGTTCCCGATATCAGCTCTGCGTAGAACTTGGTCGTCTTTTTCGAAACACCTTGGTTTTACCTTTTTGTTGAACTTTTTGGCTATCATTTGTTCCATAGTCAGATCCCAGTGGTGTGCCATGGCCCGGACCTCCTCTATCAGTTCTAACTCAGCGACCAATGTTTTGTTATTGTTGTCATCTCCTTCGCAGAGTGCATGCTTTCTTCTCCAGGAAGGTTGTCCGACTTCCACGTGTATCATTGCTTCGCAGCCGTATGTCATCCTGAATGGGGCCTCTTGAGTAGATGTCTGGGTTGTAGTTCTGTGTCCCCACAAGACATAATACAATTGTTCTACCCAACTTGAGCTGGCCTCGTGCATTCATTTTTTCAGCTCCTCCAGAATGATTTTATTAGCAGCTTCAGCTTGTCCGTTGGATTGCGTATGTTCCACAGACGAGAAGTGGTGTTTGATGTGGAACCCAGCCATCATTTCTTGAAACCGTTTATCGGTAAAATAAGTTCCATTATCTGTAACGACTTCAGCCGGGATCCCAAACCTTGATATTATGCTTCTTTCAAAGAATTTTTGAACTCGCGCTGAGGTGATGGTGGCTAAAGGCTCAGCTTCGATCCATTTCGTAAAGTAGTCAACAGCTACGATTAGTCATTTCATCTGTCCTTTTATCGCCTTAAATGGTCCTAGAAGATCCATTCCCCACTTGTAAAAAGGCCAAGGTGCAATGATCGACGTCAGCTCGGCGGGAGGGGACTATACGATCTTGGCATGCTTTTGACAATTCTCGCATCTTTTTACATGATCTGAGGCATTTGCCTTCATTATTGGCCAGTAGTACCCAGCCCGGAGGGCTTTCATTGCTAGGGCTTTTGCTTCCATATGCTGGTCGTTGATGCCTTCGTGTATCTCGGCCATCACATATTCGGTTTGGTCCGGGCCCAAGCATAGCAACATTGGAGTGTGCGAGCCTTTGCAATATAGCTCGTCGTCTTATGTGGTATACATGGCCGCATCTTGAATCAATCTCTTGGCTTCTATTCTATCGTTTGGTATTGTTCCTTGATCTAGATAGCTGATTATGGGCCTCCTCCAGTCCTCGGCTACCGAGATCACCATTACACAAGTGGGTTGGGAGATCTCCTGCTGAATGATCATTCTGTGGTTGCCCGTGCCCTTTGTACTTGCCAGTTTGGACAGTATGTCGGCTCGGGCGTTTTCTTCTCTAGGAATATGGGCAACGACCACTTCGTCGAACTCGGCAATTATTTCTTTGACTTTGCTCAGGTATTTGACCAGTAAAGGTCCTTTCGCTTGGTATCTCCCTTCAATTTGTGTTATGATGAGCTGTGAGTCGGTAAATACGTTTACCTTCTGCGCTCCTTGTTCCTTGGTCTGCATCAACCCGACTATCAACACTTCATATTCAGCCTGGTTGTTTGATGTTGGGAAGTTGAGCTGCAGGGAATGTTCGATGGATACTCCTTCTGGACTTTGATTATGATCCCGACTCCACTTCCTTTTGCGTTGGACGAGCCATCAACATATAATTTCCAGACTTCCACGCTGCCTGCGATCGCCAGGGTTAATTCCACCATAAAGTCGGCCAGAGCTTGAGATTTGATGGTGTGCCGGACTTCATATTTTATATCAAACTCGAATAACTGAATAGCCCAACTCATTATTCTACCAACTAAATCCGGCTTATGTAAGATTTGCCGGATTGGTTGATTGGTTCGAACTACTATGGTGTGACCTTGGAAGTATGGACAGAGTCTTTTGGCAGTTACGAGAAGTACAATGCTACTTTCTCCAGCTTCTGATATCCCAGTTCCGAATTTCAGAGAGCTCGACTTACAAAGTTCACCGGAGATTGAGATTTATTGATTTCTCTGACTAATACAGAGCTGACTACCTCTTCACTTACTGACAAATATAGGATCAGTGTTTCACCGGGCTCCGGCTTCGACAGCACTGGAGGGGAAGGTAGACAACTTTTAATTTCTTGGAAGGCCACCTCGCATTCCGGGTTCCATCCAACGCTGGCTCCCTTTTCCAAAAGTTTGAAGAAAATAAGTGCTTTTTTTGCTGATTTCAGAAGAAAACGTGTTAGCGTGGCTATCCTTCCTGTTAGTTGCTGAACTTCCTTTTTATTGGCCGGGAACTGCATTTTCAACATGGTTTTGCACTTGTCTGGATTGGCTTCTATTCCTCTATGGGTACATGAACCCTAGGAATTTTCCGGCTGTTACCCCGAACACATATTTGAGCGGGTTCAAATGGATGTTGTGCTCCCTTAGTCTGCGGAATGTCTCCTCCAGGTCATGAATATGATTTTTGGTCGCGTTTGTTTTCGCTTTCATGTCATCTATGTATACTTCTATGTTGCGGCCGAGTTGTTGGGCGAAGACTTTATTAATCATCCGCTGATATGTGGCTCCGGCATTCTTCAAACCAAAGGGCATTACATTATAGTAATAGTTTGCTTCGCCTCCTCTAAATGCTGTCTTCTCTTGATCACCCGGGTACATAGCGATTTGATTGTACCCGGAATAGGCATCCATAAATGATAATATTTTAAAGCCGGACGAATTATCTACTAGCTGATCGATACTCAGCATTGGATATGAATCTTTAGGACATACCTTATTCAGGTCGGTGTAGTCAACACATACTCGCCATTTGCCGTTGGATTTCTTAACCATCACCACATTAGACAGCCATGTGGTGTACTGGATTTCTCGTATGAAGCAGGCCTCCAATAATTCTTTGATATGCTTCTCTAATGCTTTCATTCCAGATCGAGGTTTCTCTTTTTTCTGGGCCACTGGTTTTGAACCGGGATACATCGACAACTTGTGACAGCAGAAGGCTGGCTTTATTCCCGGAATTTCGGAGGCTTTCCATGCAAACACATCTTGATTATTTCTGAGAAACTTCATTAACTCGACCTTGATGGTTGGATTGGCTATTTTGCCTATCTTGGTGACTTGCGACGGTTGGGTTCCTATTTGAATATCCTCGAGCTCGACGACCGGATCTAGCCTCCATTCTTCAATATCTTCTCACATTGAGTTCCACCAGATTTTTTGATTTCCTAGGTCGGCATTCATCAATTTTTTGTTCAACCCGGTCTCCTTGACGTATCCGGGGTGGTGAAGATGGATCACCCTTACTTTCCTTCACGACATTGTAGTAACATTGACGAGATTCTTTTTGGTCTCCGCAAATGGTTATTACTTTGCCATTACTCCCTAACATTTTCAGCTTCTGGTGCTTAGAGGACACTAGCATATCCCATTTGTGGATGGTTGGTCTTCCGAGGATGATGTTGTATGGTGAGGAGAAGTCAGCGACGACGAATGTGACTCTTTCTGATCTGAAGGCCTCTTTTGTTCCTAACGTTAGTCGGAGTTTAATGGAGCCTTTGAGCCCGATATTCTCACCGTTGAAACCTATTAGCACAGTTTTACATGGTTTCAAATCTACTTCATCCAGATTCATCTTCTTGAAAGCATTCCAAGAGATAATGTTTGCCAAGCTGCCGTCGTCTACGAATATTCTCATAACCTGGCAATTGACTAGTGCCCCGGTAATTACTAGGCCATCTTCATGACCGGGAACCACGTCTTTCATATCCTCTTCCATGAAATAAAGTATGGGGAGCTCGGTTTTACTGCTACCTCCTTTAAATTTAGGTTGCTCCCTCACAGAAAGGACCACTTTAATATATTTCCTTTGTTGACTAGCCGTATCTCCTCCTCCTCCCATGGCTCCAGAGATCACATTCCACTCAAATTCTGGTTCCAGGAATTCGTCATCATCACTTTTGTTCCTTTTATCGTCCCGACTCTTTTGTGGTTGGGCCTTATTCTGACTGGTTTTCCGCTTGCTTCGCTGGCCTTGAGTTTTGATTATGTATTGCCTCAGTTTGCCCTCTCGGATAAATTTTTCTATGGCATCCCGTAAGTCCCAACATCAAATCGCTAGTGTACTTTGTAAGTCAAGCTCTCAGAAATTCGGAACTGCGATATCAGAAGTTGGAGAAAGTAGCATTTGCACTTCTCATAACTGCCAAAAGACTCTGCCCATACTTCCAAGGGCACACCATAGTGATTCGAACCAATCAACCAATTCGGCAAATCTTACGTATCCGCTTCTTAGACACGATAAAAAGCAGGGGGAAGGTCATGATGGGTACTGGACCAGTAGAGTGGGAACTTTCACTCTACGTCCCTTGACTCAGGGCCAGTTAAAAAGAAGGATCGAAGAAGGATCGTCTACTGGGTTCGGCAACAACCTTGAAGTATTTATTTTTGAAGTTTTTAAAGGACTCGGTAAAAGCTGTAAAGATTTTACAATTCGAACGACCTCGGATAGAGACCCATCCCTTCCTGTTAGGAGGTTCTCTACCTGTTCT
Source organism: Glycine tomentella (assembly GCA_007407185.1). NCBI lineage: Eukaryota > Viridiplantae > Streptophyta > Magnoliopsida > Fabales > Fabaceae > Glycine > Glycine tomentella. The sequence continues at coordinate 383,666 of PYAF01001006.1, forward strand.
ACTAGTATGTACAGTGAAATAATAAAAGAAGAGGCGAACAGTACAGGGGATTTCTAAATGTTGACAAAAAAGTTCAAAAGATTTGATAAAACCCCAACTGTTGGGGTGGAGTTGTGAAGGGGCAACATGAAGGTGATTCAGAACTTGCAATTGAAAGTCCAAAAAGGAAAACGAATTCCTAGGCGGGTAACTACATCTTTGTAGACGAAGAAGAAATTGGGTTCGGTCCCTTCCCGGACAGAACAGATGGGCTCGTCCGGGCTAAGATCACGGACACAAAAGCCATCCTAATTTCCGACCGGGAGAGCAGCAATAATTCCCAATTGTAAATTAGACAGGGTGTTTAACACCTCATAGGTGACCTAGGGAAACCTGGAAGCCAAAACAGGAGGACAGTTTGAATGAGAACCGGCAGAGTGAGAGTCATCAACTAGCTTTGATGGTGACGGATCCATATACCTACGTAAAAGAAAGGAGAGTCAGTAAAACATACCTGAAGGGGAAATAAGGGTCGTATGAGTGGAAGGGTTGGTTAAGGTGACATCCGGGGTAGGAATAACCTCTACAGGGTCATTTGTGTTAGAAGACATTTTTTGTGCAAGCGCCTCGGTTCGGAGCGCAGTTCTTGATTTGGGAACAAGAACCGGGTTGTGTCGACACGATCCAAGTATGGAATCGGCCATCCTATTGGACCCGGATTTTATATAATAACAGCTCTCAGAAACACAATCAAAGCATGGATCAAACCGAGTTTCAAAAGAGTCATCTAGGGAACTATCCAGTTCCATACATAAGGGTTGAGTTTGTGGTTTGAAGTTCAAAGTTGAGAAGGACGGGTTGCTGGAGGCATCCATAGATTTAGGTTGGGGCTTATGTTGTTTGGGCCTGTTTTGCTTGGGCGTTGAAGGAATATTAGGCCCAAAAACATCGTTTCCCTTGATGGTGGAAGAATCCCCAAATCTAGATTTGAAATGATTTCGTTTTGGTATCAAAGGAATGTTATGCTCTGAAACATTGTTGCCTTTGGTAGCAGAACTAGAAATCTTAGTTTTCTTGGCGGTAGACGAACCACTAGTATGGGTGCGCAAAAGATCTTTTTCCCTTTCTTCTTCTGAAGGGGCATACCAAAGAACCACCATCTACATTTGGGGTAACTGTTTTCCGTAGATGTTCTTCTTCTTCGGGAGTGAGTTTCATTTTGGGAAAATGGTTAAATAGAATTCCACAGGTGTGGATACAAAAGAGTTGCAAGGAGAAGTTGCAAAGATGACGAAGAAGGAAGTGACTTAAGAACAAAAATGCAGAAACAGGAAGATATAAAGTGTAAAGAAACTATGAAAAGGGATTTACGATAACGAGGGTACCTGGAGTGATGAGAGTCTTGAAGAACTGGGAGCCTGAAGATGATGAACAATAGGAAGGAGAACATACAAATATGGTGAAAACTAGGAGAGAAAAATGAATGCAGATTACTTGCAATAGGGAAGGAATAGAAGAGATGAAAGTTCGTAGAATAAATGAAATTTGGGAAAAGAATTTCAAATATAAAGAAGAAAGTATAACCGCCAGAAGCATGAAACGGCATGGAGGTACATGTGGCATAATTGAAACGTCACATAGGGGCAAATGAGTAAAATCCATTCACTAGCTAGGGGCAAAAAAGACATATCCATTCAAACATCATGATTAAAGGGTGAAATGAAATGATGGTGCATTTAATTGTGCAGACTGTAGGCTATAGCTACGGATGAGACATAATGACGACTTTTCAGTGACTTTCCTTGTTATAGTTTGGAAATGACGCGGTCAAAATGAATCTGGGGAGCGATATCCTGATAGAGATAATAAAAGAAGCTGGTACGAAGTAGGATCCCGGGAGGGATGGCCAAGGTGAGATGAAGAATACCTTGGCATCTGATGGTCGTACATGATCAACATGGTGGATCAATTATCTAAGTGGTCATGAGAAAGGGTCCACTTATGTGCATCCCGGCTATCGAGATACCTCGACAACTGGGCTGGGGGGCAACTTTTACGAATTCCATAAATGGGCTTAGCAATAAGGTCCATTGAGAAGCAGTGGATCGATGACTCTAACGGACATTTAGATCGTGAACCTTGACCAATAAATAACTGATGAATTCAGAGGAAAAGGTACACACAACTCTTACTCTCTCTGTTCCTTTCACACAGTGCACACATCCCACGTCAATTGTGATGTTCTTGCTCTAGCATTGTGATTCACTTGTCTGAGGCATTTTACTTTCATAAATACCTTCAGAGAGAGTCCGATCATATATCAATTACCCTGCCATCTTTACTGGACATTCATGTTCATCACGAACAAAACACAAACAAATGTTGTTATCTTAAACTCTATGTCTCATAAAATTGGAGAGAAGATATCACGTTATCACCCTTATCTAATGCAACATGAATGACAAAAGGGGAACTTGAACTAAACCTGGTGATATCAACGTGTTGAACCAAATTGCCACGGATATTTCCTACATGATAGTAACACAATGTAAAAAAAAAGGAATAAAAATAGAGAAAGTGAGGAGTTTATGCCTGTACGTGAAAAGAACAAATTCGAAGACATGGCATTTTCTGCATTAGAAAAAAATAAGCAAAGAAAGATTAAAACATATAAAATACACACAAATAAGCTTAATATTAGACTGATTTTTTTTGGGTGCATAAATTGATTAAAAAAATAAAACTTATATATAAACGTTAAGTATAAGATAACAACAATTGAAACTGAATTGAAAGTATTCCTTCTATAGATAGTCACATTCACCGAGATAAACAAAGTCTCACAATTAATGAAAATCAAGGGAAACAATAACACTAACAATAAGAAAAAAAAAGCATTACCTGATGCATGCGGCCTGCCACACTATTTGCATGTAGATCACGAAACCATATGTACAAACACCTGTGAAGAAGTACCGATTCAAAGCCGCATTGTGTAATACCTAAACATTCAATTCCTCAAGAAAAATATACATAAATCTCAATTTTCTGAATTTGATAAAAAGGAAAAATACAAAACAAAGAAGAAGGATGTGCGTGCAGCAAAACGATTAAGAGGTTTAAGATCTTCAATTAAAACCACCAAGCCCCACGTTGAATCTTGAAGATATTGTGTTGTGGGGGCAGAGAGATTGCAGTTGCAAAACAAACAATAGGATTGTTTGTTGCGAGCTTGTGGCAGCTTTGTTTCACAGTCATAGTGAGAGTTTGTTAGCAGTTGAGAACAAAGAGAATAGGTGGTAATTCGTTAATTATTTAGGGTAAAAAATGTCCAAATAAATGTGGATACATCAAAAGGATTCTATCCGTTTTATATATTGTAGATTTAAATATTTCTTTTAAAAAGTTTCTTATCCTATTATGACCTTTTTTTTTCATAAAAAAATGCCCCATCTGCATTTGTCTGTTCAAACCATCGTTTAAAGAATAAATTAATTTCTAAGGAGTAACTCAGTTTTTTCTTTCTTTCTAAAAGAATATCTCTCATTGAATTTTATGGTTCTCTGTTCCTATAAAAAAAAAGGGTCTCATTACTGTTTCTTTGTTTATTCCCCCCGCTACTATAAAAACATGTTTTAACGATGTGCAATTTAAGTCGGTTTTAGAAAAAATTGATGTAAAAAATTAAGTGGTAACATTTTTGAAATTAAGTTTAAGTTTTTAAAGACAGTTTTTAAAAAATTGTCTTTGAAAACAAGTGATCAAAGCTATTTTTCGTAAAACCATCTTCGAAAACAAGTGTTCAAAGAAGGTTTTCGTAAAACCATCTTTAAAAACAAGTGTTCAAAGTCGGTTTTCGAAAAACCATCTTTGAAAATCCTATGCTAATTCAAAAATACGGAACTTGAATCAAAGACGGTTTTCGTCTTTGAAAACAAGTTTTCAAAGATGATTTTCGTAAAAATCATCTTTGAAACAAGTGTTCAAAGACGGTTTTCGAAAAACTATCTTTAAATATCTTGGGTTCATTCAAAATACGAAACTTCAATGGGTGGATATAGGTGCATTAGGTTAATGCGTTAGGTTATCCCTAGGTTATTCATAATACGCTCTCGCTCGTTCCCACATCCTGCGCGGTGAACACAATCTCCGAGTTGTTCGCCAGAACCACCGAGTTTAACCCACTCTCGCTCATTCCCACGTCCTCCGCTATGAACTTCGCGGAACTCATGGAATCCAATGAAGCCTTTGAGGCACCTAACCGCCAGCGCCAGTTCGGGCACGTTCCCGACGGCGTGGTCCAGCCGTCGGATCCCGTAGTCTAGCCCCAGAATCGACGACGAAGACACTACGACCTCAAATCCTGGCAGGAACCACTGCGACGGATCCGCGTGCGACGGTTGTGGCAGGACGTCCTTGTAGCTGTCGTTGCGGAGCACGACGTTGTCATAAAGGCGCACCTCCACAAAGTCGGTGGGGCCATCGAGGAGAGTCGATAGAGAAGCCAACTCGACGCCGTTGGCAACCTTGGCGTTGAAGGCGACTTTTGCGTCGACTACCTCCAAAGCGATGGCACGGACGCCAAAGTCGTGCTTGGCGATAAAGGCGAGGCAGTTGGCGGCGTTGAAGGTTGGAATGGCGACGGTGGAGGTGCCTATAGTGGTGGCAAAGAAGGTGGGAGAGTAAGGAGATGAGAAGAGGAAGGAGAGGTCGCCAGAGCGGAGGAGGTAGGAGGCAAGGATTTGGTTTCCTGTGGACTGTTGAAGTAACTGGTCACAAGGCCCATGGACCTGTTCCACAGCTTGGATCTGTCGTCATTGCCCGAGTATATACCTATGGTTACGTGTGGTCTTTTCCTTACTCTTTCTTTGGCTTGAACCACATGTTTTTTGCTTCTTTGTTAGGTTACCAAAGTGATGGCTCGGTCTACTTCAGCTGATATTATGTGTGTTGGACCAAAGTTGTTCGAGAAAAATTCATTGGCACCATTAGGTATGTTGTTCTTATACTTTCCAAGTTATCATTTGTAGCTTTAGAGTGACTTGACTTTAACAATTACATTGGAGGAATGAAAAGGAAGCCAATGATTGAAGAAATTGTAATGTAGTCATTCTAGGTCTTGTATGCTTAGAGTTTCATTATCTTTTGGTTTGGTTTACTTTATATATGCATGGTTAACTCTATGTCATGACTATCGTTTTGTTTGAATAAGAGTTTTATGTTTAAAAATGTTCTGAGTGTTTATAATTTATAATTCTTATTTTGATGACAGGTAGCAAGATGTTAAAGCAACTGGTGACATTGTTAGAGCTCTTGTGGTATTATTACTTTCTTTTAAGAGTTTTAGTAAGTTGATTTCAAAATTTCCATAATGCTCTTGAATCAATTGGTTGCTACTTGTGACTTGAATACCACCTTAACTCAATCTGTTTTTGTTAGCTTTCTCTTAGAGATGCACACACATACTTTCTATCTAATGCAAAGAATGAACTTGGTGTTTTTTCTATAGAAAGCATTGCTGGTGAGATTTTGCTAATATTTTGGGAGTTAAACCCTTATAAGTGGTTGTGGTTGTAGTTTTTTGCTAGTTCCCTCTAGTATGTGATTGCTTCTTTATATGGGTTGTTGTGTATTACTTAAGTCTAGTTTATTATGCGAAAGACATCTGTTTTTCCCTTTTTCTAGCTATTCAAGGACTTTAGTTTTTCTTCTGCATGTTTCTCCTTGGGAAGGGAGACAATAAGAACAAAAAGTGCATTTCGATTTGTAGGAAGCTCCCTTTAAGTCTGCATTGTTTCTCCTTGGATTCTTCATATAATATTTTATCTTGGATGATAGGTCTAGTATTTCTAAAGCCTAATGGGATAAATACATATTTAAATTTTATGAGAATTATTTGGATGTTCCCCACAATGTGTCCCGGATATGAGTAAATTGAATCAAATTGTTGATAAGTGTCATATTTTAGTTAATTTCAGGATTATAATGATGACACTTATCTTTTGAGTTTAGAGAATTTGCTTATAAAGTTGCCCTAATCCTAGTTATCTAATAGTTGGTACATATATAAATGTTGTTATTTACATTTTGGAAGATTAGTCCACTCAATTTTGGTGTTTCGATAGATATCAAGTGTATTCGTGGCATTCGAAACAACCAAGACAAGAAGAAAGGGAAAAAAGGTCAAAAGAAGCTTTTTCTGGGAGATAAATTCGCCCAGGCCCGCCTGGGCTAATGAAGTTTCTTCACCATTAAGCATTAACTCGCCCAAGCGAGCAAATCATGTGTAAAAAACTCGCCTGGGCGAATTGACCTTTCCTGACCACTAAGTTATAACTCGCCCAGGCGAGTGAAACATGGGTAAAAAACTAGCCTAGGTGAATTGGCCTGAGCTGCTCACCTTTTTCTATAAAAGTTCATGCAAAGGAAGGACAAATCAATACTTTTTGGTTGGAGAATGTGAGAGACATAGAGAGAGGTGAGAGAAGAGAGAAAAGGAGTGGAAACTCTGTAGAAACGGGCTGGGAATCGCCTCCTTTGTCATGTCTTCTGTTGATCTCTTGCTCTACACAATGATCGGTTAGTTTCTCCAAAGGATTGGATGTAGTCTTCGTACCCTTATGTATCTCTTTTGATATTTGATATATGTATGAATATTTTCTACTCATTATTGGTGATTTCATTATGTTCTTAATGCTTGATTCTACTTGATCACTAGTTTCATGAAATTGGATTCTAAGCTTGACTGGAAAGTCCCCTTAGGATTTGAACTGAATGATTTTACTCATTACGTTACGTTGCTAGGAATATAGCATAACGTTTTGATTGCAAATAGCACGAGATTATGATTGTAATGTTGGGTTATTTACTTCATATGCGAGGGATCAATATTCGGTAAATATCCTTAGGATTCTCGAATGCAAGGGATCGATTCAGGGTGAATTAATGTGTGCATCAGTAATGTTAGAAAATGATTGATATGTGTAAATATTAATTGGATATTGATGGTATGAATGATGAAATCCAATCCTACGTTCTCTTAAATTAATTAAATTCATTTTACTAGTTTTCATAATTTTCTGCATTTCTGACGCACTAAATCTGTTATTTTCGTAAAACAATGAAATTTCGATCATATTTGTTGTACATAACTATTGAACTGATTACTTTCATCTGGGAGAACTGAGCAGCTCAAGTCCCTGTGGAGGCAATCTCTTATAAATTCTGTAACCTGCGACGACATTGGTACGCTTGCCATTAGTCCAACAATTGTTAGCCAGCAATAGTTGTTAAGGACAGTAACAATTATCATTGTGTATGTGGGAATAGGTTAGTCATTAGTGATATGGGGGTAGGTTTGACCTTAATAGGGCTTTGGGCTTGTGATGATTTTTATTGGAATCTAAATTAGCTATGAATGAAAGGACCCCATTAGAGAAGATATTATAAATGTTGTAGATTCTCTTAAACTTTAGTCTGGTGAACACAGCTTGAAGTTTAGTTGTTAAGCTTTAAGTGCATTTTCACATTAATTGCTCCAGTTTGTTTTATGTGCTTATGGTTGATTCATCTTTTTTATAGCTAGTGCTGAAATAAAATCTAATAGTTACATTATAAGTTGTACACTGTCATTTGTTGAGCACCTATCAGATAAGGATTTTCATCAATGCGGGGCAATATTGAAATGGTTTGTTTCATTTAAGCATATGTAACTATGACACGTTGTGGAATGATGTATTACATATCATTTTGTCTTTTCCTAGAAAATACCTTATTGAATCAACATGTGCCTCAAATGTGTTTTGTGCATTCTCTCTTTAGGTGCAACTATGGTTCCGGTAAGTTGGACAGAGATGCAGTGCTCGTTAACTGGTCAAATTGAGCAAAAAAAGGCAAAAAAAAGGAAATTTTGTTGCATGTCGACATTGTTGTAAAACTAATAATTGACAAAAGAGCTGTTGTGATGACTAATGTAGGATCGAAAGATGGAAATGATTGATAATTTGTTCAAGAATGTTTCTGACAAGGAGGATGAAGGCATAACGAGGTTAATTTAATTTTGTATCAAATCATTGAATTGATCCTCCTAGTATATTTACGATATCATATTGGTATCAACTTTTTTAACACTATTTTGGAATTTGGTTATGTGAAATGATCAAAATTTGGTTTCTAAATTGATGTCAATATATATATATATATATATATATTGATTAAGGTATAATGGGTCCAACAATATGATAAATCTACCAAGCATTTATTCGTTCTTTATAGTTTGTATACATGCTCTCGTGTGTTGTGCATTACCACTTTGCTTTGAAGTATTTCTTGCTACATAATATTAAGTGAATTTAAATGAATGCTAGTTTACTTGTAATTTATAAATTAAAAACAATATTTTATTATACTTGTTTATTTTGTGGTATGCATTTTCTGGAATTGGACAGTCATTGGTGTGTTGTATATCTGGAGGGAATAGAAAGCCCGATAATATAATCATATTCAGGTTAACTTTTTTCTCAAATTTTATTATGTGAACTATATAATGTATTTTCTTAGTTTTTATAAATGTTGTTTAGTTGCTAATATATAGATATTGTAATGGTTGTTGTTCGTTTTCGTTTTTAACAATGTTTGATTAAATATATTGTTGCAAGTCAATGTTATGTAATATTGTGGTGGTTAATATGTATGATTGTTTGTGTAATATTTGTTTAGTTTAAAAAGTGTTTGCTTGATGTCTTTTTCATTGTTTTCAATGATAAATTTTTAAGATATGATCATTATCATTTGTTTTAGGCTCAAATACTCTAACTGCATTTTCCTAATTTAGTTTGCCTTTTTTTCAAGACTTTCTCTTTTAATTGGATGTGCAATATTCAATATTTATTAACAATTTTAAAAGGATTCATATGCATTTAAGGTAATAGGATTTTTGTTGATTTCATATGAGAATGTTATATTATCAAAACTCTTTTTTATGTCACTAAGACAAATGTTAAAAGCTTATAGATTTAACAAATGCTTCTATTTAGTTTATGGTTTTATTACTTCAGAATATTTGTCTGAATTTTTCTTTGCTTTGTATTTTAGTTTGCAATTCCTGACCCATAATATGTTTGTTGTTATATATGTGTGTGTACTAAATTGTATATATATTTATTTTTTACTGAATTATATATATATATATATATATTCTGTCTTCAATTCTAGGTGATTGTATAGTATCTAAAAAAAATCTTTAAATTCTAGTAGTGTCTTTAAGTTATTATTGACTTGTAGTGATTTTATAGTATTAATTAGCTCTAATTTAGGATATTATTTTGTTTAATTAATATTGTACATAGCATAAAGATTCAGGTGAACATTGTTAAAATTTCTACAAGGCGACCACTAATATTTTATTATTTTAATCTTTTAAAAAAATATTCTAAGATAGTTTCCTTGAAAATCGTCTTAGAATCCTCAATTTTTAATATTTTTTATAAAAAGACATTCTAAGACTGTCTGGAAAACCGTCTTAGATTTCTACAGAATTTGTTTTTTTTTAAAAAATATTCTATGATGGTTCCTACGAAAATCATTTCAGAATGCAAACATTCTAAGACAGTTTTATGAAAAAACCCTCTTAGAAACACCTTTAAGAATTTTTTTTTTTAAAAAAAAATCTTCTAAGATGGTTCCTATGACGGTTTTTCGAAAAAATCGTCTTAGAAACACCTTTATTTTTTTCTCTTAAAAAAGCATCTTCTAAGACAGTTCCTACGAAGAACCGTCTTAGAATGCGTAAGCTACAAAGACGGTTTCAAAATCGTCGTCGAAAGTATTGACTTTCAACGATGACAGCTACAAAGATGATCATACAGTCATCGTTAAAAGGGGTATATAACCATCGTTAAAAGCTGTTTTTTTAGTAGTGCCCTCCCTTCCTTCATCTTTTCTCTTTTAAATGCATCAAAAGTTTTCTAAATTACTTGTAAAACTTTTAAGATGAAAACTTATGTAAATATACAAGTTTAAAAGTTCAATTTTTTTTTACCAAAAAAAAGTTCAAATCTTATTATTAAAAAGATTGGGTGGAATATGTTTCTTGTATTGCTGAAAGGAATAATACAAATATTATATACAAATGGTTGAGTATCTAATTATATTATAGTACACAAGCATAAAGATTAGACTCATAAAAGGGTCTAGCTCAGTTGGTTGAGTAGGATACGTAAATTGTTGATATTGTACTTGATTCTATGGATAAAATAAATAAAATCATGCCCATAAAATTATATGAGCATAAAGATTAGAGTCATAAAGGGGTCTAACTGAATTGGTTGAGCAGGATGCATAAATTATTGTAAACTCCTTGATATTGCCTTTGATTCTATTGATAAAATAAATAAAATCATGCCCATAAAATTTAATCCTTATGATACAACATACATATATTACAAATATCTCAATCCCTTCATTCCTGTATTAGTTTCCCTCTTTCCTTTAATACCCCCTTCGAGCTGGAGTGAGGATATCTATCACACCGAGCTTGCTAACATGAGAGTGAAACATTTCTTGTCCCAATAGTTTTGTAAAAATTTCTACAATATAATTGCAGTGTAAACATGTGTAGTGTTTATTTCTCCTCTTTGTATTCTTTCTCGAACAATATGACAATCTAGTTCTACATACTTTGTACGTTCATGAAATACTAGATTTCTAGCAATATGTAGGGTTGCTTCATTATCACTATACAACTTTGCTGGCTTAGGGTGTGTAACTCCCAAGTCATGCAAAAGATATCTTAGCCAAGTAAGTTCGCAAGTGATGGCTACCATTGCTCGATATTCTACTCCAACAGATGATTGTGATATAGTGGTCTGCTTCTTACTCTTCTAAGGAATTAGAGAGTTCTCCAAGAACACACAATAACTCGTTACTGACCTTTGTGTTGATTGACATCTAGCCCAATCAACACCACAATAACCTGTGAGTTTAATGACCCATAAAAAGGGGAAATGAGCCCTTGTCCTAGTGCATTATTTAAATAATGGAGATGTAAAAAACCACTAAGATGGGGTTTTCTTATGACTTTCATAAATTGGCTAAGAGGGTTAACTGCAAATGTGATTTCTGGTCACGTGATTATGACATAAATCAACTTACCTATAAGCCTTCAATAACGTGTTAGGTCATTGAGGACTTCATCATCTTTTAGATTGTGTTTCAAAGTTTCCTTCATTGGGAATTTCGTTAGTTTAGCAGCAACTAAGCCAACCTTTTCTAATAGGTTGAAAGTATATATTGTTTGACATATGGAGATGCCTACTTTGGCTTGAGCAACTTCAACGCCTAAGAAGTATTTTAATGGACCGAGGTCTTTGATTTTGAAACCATTGTCGAGGAATTGGTTGAGGTCATGGACGATTGTCTCATCATTTCCTGTAATGATCATGTCATCAACACAAAGTAAGGTAATGGTGTAAGATGTACCATCAATTTTTACAAACAAGGAGTAATCAACTTTTGACTATTGGAAACCAATTTTAGCAAAAGATGAAGAAAATTTATGAAACTAGCTTCCTGATGCTTGCTTCCATAAAAAGGACTTATCAAGTCAATGCATAAGCTTCTTCCTTTCTCGATGAAAACTATGTGGGATTTGCATATAAACCTCCTCAAGAAGGTAACCTTAGAAAAAGGCATTTTGGACATCCATTTGGTGGAGATGCCGATTTCGAAAACCAACAACAACCAAGAGACAACGAACAATAATGAGTTCTGCAACTAGAGCAAAAGTCTCTTTCTAATCTATAACTTTATAATGGTCAATGGTACCATCATTGCGTGAATATTTAAGCAACAGGTCAAACTTTATAATGCTCAATGGATCCATCAAAGCGGTATATAATTTTGTATACCCATTTTCAACCAATGGGAGAATGACCAACGGGGAGAGGAATCATGGTCCATGTGTGGTGTTCTTCAAAAGCTTGGATTTCAGATTGCATAACAATACCCCTTTGGGATTTGTACAAGCTTCCTCCCAAGATGTAGGCTCAACCAAAAGGGAAATATTATGAGCAAACTTCTCATAAGATGTAGACAGTTGTGAATAGGATACATACCTGTGCAACAAATGTTGTGTGTTGAGCGTGGGTGAGGAGGAGATTAGCCTAAGAGCAAGTAGTGCGTCATGGTAAATGTGAAAGTCTCGGAGGTTGGATGAAGACTTTATGGTGCAGGTTGAACTGCATAGTGCAAGTACGGATGGTGTATTAACATGGATGATTTGGGATGATGGTTGTCAGATGTATCGGTACTGTTACTGGGAAAAGGAGATGTGGTCTCAGTTCTACTATTGGAGTCTTTTTGTAGGTGGTGGAGAGATTTGTTGGGTGAGTGGTGAAGGTTCTATGTGATGGTCAAAAGTGGCTAGGTTGGGTTTTTGTGTTTGGGTTGTGAATAGAGGGGTTAGGTAACACAATTTGGTCATCTTGGGTTTCTGGTGTTCATGAGAGAAAATAAATGATGTTTCATGAAAGATAACATCATGTGAAGAAAGAGTCCGATGAAATTCAAGGTTATGTACTTTGTAACCTTTTTGTCCTTGGAGGTAGCCAATAAAGACACACTCTCTTGCATGAGCATCAAAATTTTTGCTCAGGGTTGAAGTTAGTCCCTTAACAAAGACAATCAAAAGTGCGAGATGGATGTGCACCATGGAGGAGTTCCTAAGGAGTCTTGATAGACAACAATGGTGTTGGTAATTGGTTGATGAGATAACAAGTTGTTTACATGCTTTCTCTCTAATATTTTAAAGGCAAATTTGTTTGGAAACAAAGTGCTCGTGCAACATTCAAAATAGAGTAAATTACACTCACACCCCCTGTGTTTTTCTTAAATTGCATTCGATACCCCTCCCTTTTATACATTACTTTTACCCCCTTATGTTAACATCGTTAACTAACATCAATTGAAATATCTTAGTAGACGAAATTGTCCGTTAGAGTAAATTAAACTCGCACCCCGTGTTTTTTTTTTCAAATTGCACCCGATACCTATCCCTTTTTATACAATACTTTTACCCGACGGCGCCAGTGTCCAGGGAACTAGACACATCGGTGATGGTGGCCGAAGCTACGATAGGGGACAAGGAGGTGGATATGGCGGTGGCGGTAGCAACGACTACGATGGTGGTGGTGGCTACAGTGGAGGCGATGGTTATGGTGATGGTGGTTACTCCGACGGGAGTGGGTGCGCCCGAACGCCATGTTGGTTGGCAAGGACGATGATGAGAAGGGAGAGATGATGGTGTCGTAGGAGAGGGAGGGGGAGGAAAATGAGGTGGTGGTGGTAAGTGAAGAGTGGTTGTTGAAGAAGAGAAGAGTTTGTAAAACCCAAAAAGTGATTTTGAGGAAGAAGATGATGATATTTTTAGACATAAATTTTCATTAAAAGTCATGTGACCAGCATGTGTCTACATTCTGTAAAAATTATTAAATGGTGTTTAGGAAGGAAGGTTGGGTGTAATGTGAGTTAAACAATTAAGGAGTTTATTATAGGGTTCAAAAAAGGAGGAATATCGAGTGCAATTAAAAAAAACACCGGGGATGTGAGTGCAATTTATTCTTCAAAATATGACAATATTTTCTTTCAACAACTCTGATTTGTTGAGGAGTGTAAGGGCAAGTATGATGAAAAATTAGCCCATGATCAATGAAATATGATTCCATAGATAGTAATTCAGCCCCATTGTCTAAACGGAAGGTTTTAACCCCACAGTTAAATTGAGTTTTGACCTATGAGAAAATAGCATTGTAATAAAGATCGAGCTTCAAATTTAAAAATCATAAGATGAACCCAAGTAAACTCGGAAAAATAATCAACAATAGTGAGGAAATATTTTTCTCTAGTGTGAGAATCTATTTTGTGAAGTCCCCAAATATCACAATGAAAGAATAGTGCGTGAGAAAGAATTCTTTTGTGTGTCGTTGCCCTTGGCTGTTCTGCTTTCCTGACTTACAACCACAACATGAAAATTGCTGGTGCTGTCTTTTTGTCATGTAGCGACATCGAATTATCATTTATGTTGTAAAGCCATGGAAAAGGCTTGTTGAATACCTTTCAATGGTCTCGTCATTAGTATGTTGCTCCTCACTGTAGCATAATTTTTATTTAATCCCATAAGGAATTGCATAAGTTTCACCTTTTCCACCCTTTCAGGCTTTCACTGAATTTCTCTAGTCCACCACTTGTGCAGGTGAATGGTTCCTGATAAGAGGCCAATTCATCTCATAAAGCTTTCTTTCTTTTGTAGTAGAGTGAGATTGAATTTGTTCCTTGTTGGTGTTCAACAATTTCTTGTTGGATTTGGTAAATCCTTGATTCTTTGACTTGTGAAAATCGACCAGAAAGATCTTTCCATACGATTTCTGTTGTGTCCATGTATATGATGCTAGATGCGATCTCTGGACTTACTGAATTTAATATTCAGGATAGCACCATGTCATTGCGCCGTTTCTAGAAATGGAAGGCTTTGTCTATGAATGATGGCTTCTTGATGGATCTGTCAATTAGTTCAATCTTATTCTTTGCACTAAGGCTGATGTGCATGGCTCGACTCCACTATCCATAGTCGTGTGGTTCAAGGAGTTGTCCGAGCCGTGCAACGTGCGCGAATTTTAATCCATGACTTCTTTGTTGTCAACCGATTTCTTATGATTGCGGAAGCTAGGTTTAGGTTATCTCTGTCGCCAAGATCGATGCTCTGATACTATAAATAGATTTGGTGGAATATGTTTCTTGTATAACTGAAAGGAATTATACAAATATTATAATAAATTGTTGAGTATCTAATTCTGGTAAACTAGCATAAAAATCATGCCCATAATAATCTAATCCCTATGATACAACATGCAAATATTAACAAATATTTCAATCCTTTATTCCAGTATTAGTTTCCCTCTTTCCTTTAATAATTACATAACAATACAAACATGTATTTTCACATTTTATAGTATGCCTTACTTTTGTTAAAACTTTCTTATTTTCTATCATAAAGATATAAAAAATAATGAGAAAATAAATGCTCAATTTTTTAGGTAATCATATTATAAGTATGAAATATCATTCACCTTTATCAATAACTAGTGTTTACTTAAAAAAAACTTATTAAGTTTAGTGATAGTGATGTCTAATTTTTAGTTTTTTTTTTTCTCATTTAGAAAACTTGAACATAATATTTTGTTTAAGAGATTTGGACTAAATCACAGTTCAATATTTTTCAAAAATAGAATTGAAGACAGATATTAGTAGATTTATAATGATTCACAGATTTTACTCAATCAATTAAATTAAAATTAAATCTCTTTGATAAATAAATACTCAATATGATAATTCCACATCCTTCTCCAACATTTATTTGTTTTGTTAACAGTGCGGTGAGTTTTGAATTTTGATTATCATTGACTAGTCAACCAGTTTTACTCGTTAAGGTGGAGTAAAGTCCGCAAAAACACCAAAAAAAAAAAAAAAACAGCCACTACAGTACAAGCACAGTGAATTGTTGTACAATAATAGTAATAGACCAATAGGTCATAAGTGTGAGGGCAATATGGGAAAGCAGCAATGTCTCAAACGTAACTAACCTCAGTGGTATTTGTTGGCTCTTTAAAGGGCAGCATTGACATTGAACGCTTATTAAAGTATTCAGCAGCTAGTAGTTACGTTCTCATTCTAATTTTTCAACCCTCTCTTTCTCTCTCTACAAAGACTTTCTCTGTCCACAACCATCATACCATTATACCTTACCACCCCTTCCTTCCACCACCCTTTCTTTCTCTCTTTTATACATACAAAAGACACACATCACAAGAAAGAGGGAGAAAAATAAAAACAAAAACAAAAACAAAAGGTGGTAGATGCATGAGCCACAGCACAACACACATTATCTCATACCACACTCACCACCTTGTATTCCCCAAAATTCACATAATTCCCCTTCTATTGCCTTTTCCCTCAGATTTCTCACCCCTTCTCTCTTCTGTGTTGCTACCCTTTTCAGGTATATTTGTCAACAACAATGGCCTGTTCTTCCTCTTTCTAGGCCTTTTTTTTTTTTTTTTTTGTCTGTTTTGTTTATGTCTTTCTGGAGGGACCTTCTCTTTTTCCTCTTTGGTATGTGATGGTGAGATTTATGGTCATGGGCATTTTGAGTTTACTGGTCTAGAGGCTAAAGACTTGGTCTTTCTCTTGTTGGCTTTTCTGGATGTCTTGAATTTTCTGGTGAATGTGTTTGTTTGGTTTGTGTTGTGTGTGGTCAAATGGGTTTGTCTTCTTTGTCACCACCCCCTTCCAAGAAAGGTGGTAGGTTGATGGGGTTGACTTTAACCCAAGGAGAAAGACTTGGCCTATTTGCGTGATTTGTGTTTCCAAAATTGGATTCCATTTAATGTTGTGGGGGGTTTCCTTATGAAAACCACGATATTATCAACTTTGCTTAAAAAAATGTTTTTTTTCCCCTTTGAAAATAGTTTATCATCTTTCAGCTTTGAAGGGGTTGGTGATACTTTGTTATGATCAAATTGGATTGCTGATTTGAACAATTGTTTACCAAGGTTTGTTGTCGGCAAAAAGTGGTTGAAATTGTACCATGATCAAGGTTTCTCTGCATTTGTGTATTTTTATGGATGAGTTTGGCTAAGGTGGTCCTAGTATGAAGAGCAGGATCACTTTGTTTGCACTGCATAAAAGTCAAAAGCAGGATGATTAGCTAAATCTTGTATTGTTGGGATCTAGTTCTGAATGTGTAATCAGTGTTTTCCTTCTTTACTGATAACTTCTGATGATTATCTATTTATTTCTGGTCCCAGAACTAGGAAGAGATCATTTCCTCTTGTAGCATAAATAGTCATGTGCATCCTTCTAAGATACCTTTTGTCTTTTACTCAATGGCTGCAAATTATTTTCTTGTAGACTTGATAGTAAGTAAATATTTGGATATCTGACATGACATTCTTCGGTTTCACAATATGGAAATGATTTTTGAACTTTCTTCTTCCATTATAGCTATAGGTCCAACTTGTCATTCTCATCTTCTGAAACTATTCTATTTGTAGGTACTCTTCCTACTAAATTGAAGGAAAAAGTTGGTATTATAGGAAGTTAATCACTGCTTAGATGACTTGGTAGGAAAACTTGAACTAACAATGGTAAGTTTGAGAAGGCGCAGACTTTTGGGACTGTGCTCAGGTAAATGGTATTTGGTAAACATGTTTCTATCTGGAGAATATTGATGTGAAAAATTGTATCTTAAACTTAACTGACATTGTTTTCCAATAAATTTTCCTATTTCAGGAAACAGTTCCTTTGTCACACCACTTCCTCTATATTGTGAGAATCTATCTGGTTTTGAAAATTCAAACCAGCAAGCTAAACCTAAGAGTGAACAGCCTGGGCTTTCCGATGATGCAAGCAACCCAGACAGTGTATGAACAACATTAATAGTGATAAATAATTATATACATGCTTTTTTGAAGCTTCATTTATTTTTCCTATAATGGAACTTCTGAGGTTTTTGATCTTGGTATCTGTTTAGGGAATCTTTTAGTATTTAGCATTCCATTTCAATGAACTACATATCAGAATCATTCAAACATTTATTCTCGAAAATGATAATGAACTTTTACTTTATTTTATTTTTGTTACATTGCTTAAAATTCAATTGAAAGACAAGGTCAGCAAGAAACTATGACATCAGTTATGGCATTGTCTATCTTCCTTTGAAAATGTTAAAATAATTGAGAATTCAACCAATGAGAGTTACTCAATTCAATATCAAGAGTAACAGTTTTCAATTAATGATTTGTTCTGGTCATAAACATTCATTTTTATTTGTTATTATCTTCATTTCTTCAGCATGGGTATGCCCAATAGCTTAGTAGTTAGACAATTAATTCCCTTTCTTTATTCTTTTCTCTGACATTTGGCTAATTAGTTGGATAAACTTGATGGTCCAACTATTTAAATTTATCTGTATAAAGTTTATAAAATAAAGTAAAAAGGTGAATGGTAACATTTCATCATGTCTTCAAATTTCCCTTTTTTTTGGAATGTGTTAATTTTAATTTCTGTACATTTGAAGATAAAAGACTCCTGCACAGTTTACAAGTCTGCTTCCTGTCCTAATGCTTCTAGAAGCTTTATCTATTTGGATTCAGTATTCTTGCTTTTATCTGTCAAACTTTCAGAATGTTCATGCCTAAACCCAAGCTCACAGATTCATACTCAGTAATTATCATTGTACTTAATTGACTGTTTTAGAATTTTAATCAGCATTCTGTGACATTCTAAAAGGAATGGAAAAGAATGAAAAATCTGTTGGAGAAGAGTAAGTTGTAAAATTGGCCATCATACATATGTCTTTCCATATCTTCTCCAACCTGATGAATAGATTAGAAGTTTTTAATCATTGATCTCTTGATGTCTCGGGTTTATTTTCTTCTAATCTTCCAGATTCTCACTTCATCTACCAGCAATTTACTTCAAATTCAAAGACGTCTAAATGCTTTGTCTCCTAATTATTGTGTAATGTGCTGACTGATTCTGAAATGGTTTCCAATTGTTTCTGCATTGGTCTGCAGTTTCATTTCTCTGGAATAATTTTTTTTGGTGTTCTTTGGGTTTTCCCCAAGTTTCTTAAGAAGTTCCTCTCTGTTAATTTTAGATGACTTGGAATCAATAGAGATTCTCAAAGGATTCAGCACTGTTCTCAATTTGCAGTTATTTGGTGTATCTAGTTGGAAAGAAATGATACAATTTTTACTGGTTGATTTTTTTTTTTTTTTTTATCTGCCAATGTTAGTTGTTAAATGTTAATTTTTTGTTAGTGGAGGAATTCGAACCCATGACCTCTCCCTCCTTCCCTTCCTTCCCTTCTTTTCCTTTTACCACCCAACCAACCTTATATTGCCTCTTAACTTCATTTGGGATCAACTAGTTCACTTAACCTTTTTGTGGTCTCCTGCTAATGGTCCTTTTTGGGAATGTCTTTGTTAGATATAGAGAGATTGACATATTGTATTACGTATTTGGCGGTCATAGTTTTTTTTTTGTTTGTTTTCTTTCATTCTTGGTGTATTTTTTGAGGATTGGTTGTCCTCTTGCATTTGCATCTCTCATTTTCTTTGTAAATTCTAGGCTTATAAACAAAAACATTAATAAAAAAAAAACATAGAAGGTTGCAGTTACCGGTCCCAACTGTTACATATTGGATAAAATGGTAGGCCAATATATCACTGAGTTTGAAAATAATAAGGTATTTGAGTCTAACTAGACTCCTCTGGTTTTCAGGAAAGATTAGGACTGTAGCTTGCAGAATCAATGTTCCTTGTGACTGAAAAACCATTGGCTAGTCTTACTGCTCTTTCTTTTAGCATCAAGAATCTAGCATCCCCATTTCTTGTTGCATAAGTATTCCTATTTCTCCCCAGGATAATTATTTTTGTGTTGTGATCTGCTTTTGCTTGGATCAACAACAACAAACACCACTGCCACCAAGCCTTATGCTATTTTGTGGGGTAGCTACATAGATCAATTGATGCCACGGGGCTCTATCTATATATGCTAGAATCAAGAAGATTTTAAATTGATTTCCACCAACAGGTTGATGAATTAGCATTTCTGGAATACATGTGATCCGAATAGATGTTTACTAAGTTGACAAAATCAGAAAGTTATGCCCTTGTTAGTCTATCTGTTATTTAAATCCTAGATAGCCAAGAACTTACAATAAACTGTTTTATTTTTACCAGAATAATGCTGTGCAAGAAGAACTGGGATCATCAAATGCTTCTGGTTCTAGCTCATCGAAAGAGCAGCTTATTCAACAAATTACAGGTTTGTCACTTAAGAGATTAATTTTTCCTGTTTCCTGTTTATGTCTGGTTTAGCTTATAATGACTCAGCCGACCTAGTAAAATGATAGTATTTCCTTTAGGATATTTTGGAATTATTATATTCAAAATAATTTGATGTGATTTTCATTGTCTTGAATTAGAAATCAATTTTCATGTTTGGATCTCATTATAAAAGAATAAGAATAGGATTTAAATTGATTTACCAATCAAACTTTTTGTTTGAAACACATAAAAGATGAATTACATTGACTTTACATTAGTAATTTACTTTATTACCCTTAAAATAAGTTAAATGACTTAACTAATAAGGGCAAAATGCCAAACTTGAACAATTGAAACTAAAATCAAAACACATTCAATTCCTAATAAATTTGACTCTTTTTAATCTACTTAGATAAAATTGTATTTTCAAAAGCAAATCAAATCAATACCTAAAATATGTACTTCTAAACATACTATTACAACAACTTCCTTTTAGGTTTTTTTATTTGTTTTATGAGTTGTTTATCAGTTTTTTTTTTTTTAGTTTAACATAATGTATTCTATTAATTTCATACTTTATGAGTTTATGGACTAAAATTGCACAAAAGGTTAACAACCTGAAAGGAATTATACATCAAAAAGAGTTGACATAATGATAATACCAGAATTTGGTATGAAGTAAAAATCTTCGTCATAATGGAACCAGTTCAGGTCTGTTCAAATCAGCTTACCCAATTAATCTGTGGGAGCTTGCTTATAGATCAGATTTATCTATGGACGCTATTGTGCACTGTACTTTCATACAATATATAGATGATACATGGAGAAGGGCCCATTTGATGGTTAAAAACTGTTTTCATAGATTACACATGATTACAATAACAAAACCTGCTGAGGTAAATGTAAGCCAAGAGGCTGTCCTTGCCTTGGATTGGGACGCCATCCCCTCCTCCTAAATTTTAAGTATATAAAAAAAGATTACACATGATTAGGTGAAAAGGACTTCTGCTATTGTTTTCATAATGTATCATGTATCTTCTTTTTCCTTATTTGATACATTTGGTGCACTTGCTAATATGATTATATATCTTAAGGAAAAGCCTACCTAATTTGATGTTATTGGTAGAAATGTTCAAAAGTTTCTCTATATTCTTTTGTAGGTAAATATCTGAATGTGCTTATTCAATCATATTTAATTGGTCATCAACAATTTCTTCATTGATCCATTGTCTAATTATTTCATTAGTTAGTGGTTACAATGAATATTCACAGAAATGCATTGTTTTGGTATATCATTTTACACAAAACTCTTAATAATTAGAATCAGCGATAAAGAATGTGTAATCAATCCTCCGGTGTAAATTCTGTACTTTATATTCAGTATGTGTGACTAACTAAAGCTATGGGTTATGACCTGCTGGCATGTGACCTTGGATGTCTATTTTACATGGCATCAAATGTTAATGAATGTAATTTTCATGGATGGTCCATGATCCTTGCTATCATGTAGTGCTTCATGGTTAAATTGCTAGAAAGAAACTGAACGTAAAAAAGTTTATGATGGACATTAGTTTGATTGGGAGCATATTTCAATTCAATAGAGACACATTTAGGGCCTATTTAATTTGAGAAAATATTTTCCGCTTTACTTTGTTGTTTTTAATAATAATTACAAAATTGAATACACAATAAATGTAAATAGAAAATATTTTCTCAACCAAAATAACTCTATTTACTTTTCTCATTCTTTTAGGGTGACATTGAATTTTCTGCTGGCCTTTTTATTAGTGTCTGTATTGTCTATTACCTATTTTGCCCTGCATTTAGCAGGACCTCCTATTAAACGCAGAAAGCGACATAGAAGAAAGAATTTGCACAATCAAGAACAATGCGTAATGAGAGGTGTCTACTTCAAAAATATGAAGTGGCAGGCAGCAATAAAGGTGGACAAGAAACAGATCCACCTAGGGACCGTCGGGTCACAAGAAGAAGCTGCTCACTTATATGACAGGTAGTACTTTGAATTTGATAAATATAGAATATTATTACTAACATTAGTCCCTTTTGATGCCTCAAAATCATAATGAGAATATACAAGTCTTTCAGTTGTAATTGATAAGCTGCCAGTATACCTGGTTCGGTTCTCATTGTTTGAGTGCCAACAATCTTATGTTATGTATAGTTTGGAGCGATGCTTTTTTTACTATCTACTCCTTTTTCCCTTTCTCTTCCATCTCCTAACATATGATTTATTTTCACTTCATAATCATATGTTTTTGGAGTTTTAATTACCACAATTAAACTGAATTGATTTCTGTAGCTGAAAAAGAAAAAGCCTAGTTTGACTTTTGAGCACATTATTTTGATTCCTTCTGAGTTAGGTTTGAGGTAAGAACATTGCCTCGGCTCCAGACAAACATTCTTTAGTGTTCCAGTGGTAAACTGTTTGCAGAAGTCTTTAATTTTATTTCTTAGAAAGTAGGGAAGCTACTTATAATCTTATATTATTTTGATTTCATGTATGTGCATGGTTCCCATTGGTGTTGATTGATCTATATGTAAGTACTTAGTTGTTGTTGGTTCATGTTAATTTTATTTTTCTATCCACTTTGACAATCATTTGAGTTGGCACACTGTACGTGGTGAATGCATTTACATTTTTCTATTCATGCATGTATATTATTATTGAGGGCGAACTCTGTCACAACGGTAAAGTTGTGTCTTGTTTGGTCATGGGTTAGAATCCGAAAACAACCTCTTTGCATATGCAAAGGTAATGCTGCGTACAATATCTTTCCCCTTTATGCATAGCGTGGAGCCTCCGGCAATGACATATGTAGTTTTTTTTTTTTTTTTTTTTTTTTTATGCATGTATATTATTAAACTGTTATGCAAGATCATGTAGTGCTTTGAATATGATCCACATAATTTATTTTGCATTAACTTTTCTACTCTGGCAAAGTTCATTATGCAGGCTAGCTACCATAAAACTCTGGTAAAATACTCAAAGAAAATATTGTTACTAATTGAATGACATGATGAAAAGGATTATAAAATCTGTAAGACCTAGAATGTCTCCTGCCATTACAGAATGAGAGAGATTTGGCACTGTAATTGTCAAGTTCTCATTTACTATATCATGTCAACCATGAGCTTAGCATGAATATATCTCTTTATTTATCTGTAGGGCTGCTTTCATGTGTGGGAGAGAGCCCAATTTTGAGCTTCCTGAGGATGAAAAGCGGGAACTGGGCAAATTTAAATGGGATGAATTCTTGGCCATGACTCGACAAGCAATCACACGCAAAAGTAATCTTTCTCTTTGAACCATTTCCTCTGTCTTCCTAGATTTCTTTTTCCTCAAATTTTAACAGTTGCACACACATTTTTGTAGAACACAAGAGAAGGCTTAGTCCCGGACCAGATAATGGTCATGATATTCTTCCAGTGCCCAAAGATGATTGGGATAGTAAGCAAGGAGTGATTGAAGATGCAGAGCAGGAAACACCAGTGTTTTGAAAATTATGATTCTGGAATAGCCTGAGAGTGAAGATGAAAAGCCTCTAGTCCTAACACTTCAACTCTACATCATGCTAGATTCATTTTCATTGTAGAAAAATGCAGCATTATGTCAGACCTTGATAGTCTTAATTATCCTTAGTTTATGCAAATTGCTATACCTTAACCCAATAAAGAGTCCATCCAATGTTAGACGTGTCAACTACCAACTATTGAACTCTATCGGTTCATCCAACTAGTGCAAAGCCATTTTCTTCTTCCACTCGGTGGGAATAAATAAATTTTTCTCAAGCAGTTAATTGAATTGTTTTTTCAACTTACACTGTCCATATTTATAATGTTTAAATAATTAATTTATAATCCATGAATATAAATATATTTGTTCTGTCCTTGGAGACAGGAATATCTAGCTGGATAGCTAATATGTTAATTTTGGATCAAGTACTCTTTCTAAGGTATCTATGGAAGACATACCCCTGGATTAAGCAGATCACCGTGCACTTTGATATTGATACAACGTTTAGCCAATGGGGGTGGTGTGTGTGCACAGTGAAAACATAACAATAGAGTAGAGAGAGCGTCCCAATACCTGTGAGCATACCTCTTATTTATAAGGGTGTTAACTCTAGGTTAGTTGCTGCCATATCTCGATTGGATAAACTAGAATCCCTGATTGTTGGGATTAGAATACCTGTTGGGATCTCCTTCGATGGCTGTTATGCGCGTTGTTGTGATCTCCCTAGTTATTGGAGATTCTGAGTTAATGGACCCTTAATGGGCCTCACTGTAATGGGACACCTTATTAAACTCATATGCTGGGTTCGTAACAGTTGCCCCCCCAACCTGGCTATCGAGGCTTCTAGGCAGCTAGGGTGTATTAATTTATACAATCCCATCTTCCATTTCTGACGGGTTCTGATTTGCGCACACTGTTTCCTCCATCTGCAAGATCGGGTTCGTGTTCTTGGGGTGAGATTGTTCATTTGTTTTGTAAGTACTCTCAGATGCATATCCGAGTTATACTTCATGAGATCATTTTACCTGGTTTGTCGTTTTGCTTCTTTTCTTGACATTGATTTATATGACAATCCCTAGTAGGGATGGTTGATCCCGATTTTTTGTATATTTCAGGTTGTTTCTTTATTTCTACCCTGACTATCCATATCCGAGTACTGCATGCTTTTTGGTCCCCTTGGATTTGGACAATCGCAAAAAGGGCTCCACATATCTCACATTTGGATTAGGGAACGTCTTTCTTGAAGTTGCTTTTTGCAGCTGTCTTATCATTAGCTGTAGCACACTATAGGCGTTCTTTTTTGCCCCTTCGATATGCATTTAATGCTACGTTGCTTCACAATGCGCGATAATTATGAAATTTTGAATTGATTTGTCTTGTTTGCCCTTAGACGTGACACTTCGTACCCCTCTGACGGTTACACTTGCGTCCCCTTTTGTGTCTATATATATATATATATATATATATATATATATATATATATATCCTTGCATTTTCATTTGCATTTTTCTCCTCCTTTGCTTCTTCTTTTCGCATAACTCTTTGCGTTTTCTGAGCTCTCATTTATGCCATTCCTAGCATTTCGTCACCTAAGCTTTAGGGAATCCTCGCAGAAATAGGTATCCCCACTACCATTAAACTTCTTGAGTTCGCTTTTACTTCGATTGTAGTTTGTTGGTTCCTCTTGGGGTGATTTCCATCTTTGGTAATTTTATGGGTTTTGTTTGTTTTGCTGCAAATATTTCTATTCTTCAGACAGTTTTCTTGTAAAATTTCTATTTTCATCGTTTATAATGAACATTTCCCTCGAAGAAGAGGCAAGATTACTCCAAACCATTCCCCTAGGATTGGATATTGGTTATTTGGTTTTCCCCTTCCTGAAGAAGAAAAGGGAAATGCTTTGCTTCGCTCACATACTGGTGGGATGGTAGAAAAAAGAAAATTAAAGTTACCCTATATGTCCTTCCACTTTTTCTTCGGGTTCTGAACTGAAGAACCCAGATTCTTCGTTGTCCAAGGTAGTGTTACCCTTACCTCAGAAACTGCCTTGGAAACTCGATTTGACCCGTGTTTCGACTGCGTTTATCAAAGCACCAAACTTTTTGAATCCGACTGTGACTCCATGGTTGAATCACTGCTTGGGTCTTGTCGTCATAACCCGGTCCTTATCCCTAAACCGAGTCTTGCCAGGCCAAGTAGCACCATTTTTGTGTCAGGTAGTCCTCTTGATTATGCGGATCTTAGGACATCATCCTTCTTCAGGTATGTCACTGTTTTACTGATTTTTATTTCTTTGACTTAGGTATTTATGGACTTGTCATCATCGGAACGAGTTGCCGAGTCTCAATCTACTGGATCGTATTCTCGTTCCCCTTCCTCTTCCATGATTTCCAAGTTCCCATGAGTAACCCATGAAGTACTGCACACGTTGTCCGAGCTGGATTCGGAGGACGTTGCCGCACTACCTATCGGGAATCAGGAGAATTTTAACGTGTGCCCCCCTTACGAGGATGAGCCTATTTGTTCTTTTAGGGAGGGGGATAACCTTTTTTTTCTACAAAGATTTAATTACTCGAATAGGGATCCGATTTCCCTTATCTGAGTTTCAAATGAGTATTTTAAATCACCTTCATTTGGCTCCCTCACAACTTCATCTGAATAGCTGGGCTTTCATAAAGCTTTTGAACATTTTTGTCAGCACTTGGAAATCCCAGTACCGTTCCTCTTTTCTTCTATTATTTTACTGTCCAAACTGGTATAGGACAGGTAGGGAACCCCCGAATAGGAAAGGATGGACATCCATCCGAGGTCACACAGAGCGTAAACTCTTTCATTTATATACGAACTCTTTTAAAAATTTTAAAAACAAGTATTTCAAAGTTGTTGCCGAACCCGGCAAGCAACCTTTTTTCCTTTGTTTCGCTGAGTCTAGGGATGTAGAGTGGAAATTTTCACTCTATTGGTCTCATACCCACCATGAGTTTTCTCCTTCCATCTGCCATTTAGATGAAGCAGATTTGTCAGATTCTGATGTTTTCTGGGTTACCCGGATAGCTGCTTATAAGGAGGCTCACGACCATCCCAGTGTTGCTTTCTTTATTCGCAAATATCGATCCGGGTTTCCCGCACAGTCGAGTATGATCATATCCATTTTTATTTGTTATACCTAACTTTGCTTGTTTTAATTGTTCCTTTGCTTTTATTTTGCAGTTTCCGATATGGAAAGCAACCAGTCTCTACCTCGACTCTGGCATCCGGTATGGGAAAGCAAACGCCTCCCACCTCGACCTTTGGCAACCCAGCCACATCAAAGCCGCGGCGGCGACCTCAACCCCCTCTTTTTCTTGCCGTTCTGGAATCTAGAAAAGGTTCCACGATCGCTGACCCTAAGTCAAAGAAGTGGAAGCTGTCAGAGTCCCATAAGGATAAGGCTCCGGTTGCTCAAACGGCACTTGTTTAAACAATCATCTCATCTCGGGCACCTGCTGCTCAGGGAGAAAAACAAGCTCCAGATACCTCTTCTTCCGTTACAAGTGGGTTATTACCCGGGTCCCTTTGGGGGAAGGGTATTTCCGAAGAACTCTTCCATGTTGTTCAAGCGCCCAAGCATTTCACGGATCCGATTCCCTTCTCTGATGCTGAAATACAAGAACTTGGCCTCATAGAGCTTAGTGCCATGAAGTGCTCATCCATGGTTCAGACTTTGGCGACTATAAAGACTAGATATATCAAAACGTTTAATGAGCTTCAAGCATTCCGGGAGGAAATTAAAAAGACTCGTGAGGAACTCCTTTTGGCTCAGAACTGTTGCGAAGGCGAAATCTGACGTTGATTCTCTACGAAAGTTAAATGCCATCAACGTTAAAAATTTTAAGGATTTGAACGCGTTGTATGAGAAGTTAGAGAGGAAATATAAGCAGACTGAGGCGGAGCTGGATTATGCCAAGACTGATTTTGCTAATGTGAAAATTCAGCTATCAGTAGCCGTGGAGGGGTCCTTCAACAATACCCTGGATCAGATTCGCTATTTGAACCCTAGAATTGAGCTTTATACTGTCGGTGTGCACTTTAAAGCTTTTGTTAATGATGGCAGGTTGATCTCTCCCCCTTCTCCTCGCGAAGATTCAGTGACTCAAGTGGATGAAGACCAAATTCACGAAGAGGAAGAGGTGATCCCTTTCAATGAAGCTGATGACCAAGCTTAGTCCCGAGTAGCTTAAGTATTGAAGGGTCGGGATGCCGATTTTAACTTGGAATCATTTTCCTTCTTTTTGGGGCCTTTGAGCCCCTTTTGAATTTGTATTGAATATTGCCGGGTTTGTTCCCGGTTTCATTTTGCTTAACATTTTGCTTAACGTTTTGCTTATCTTTTCCTTGCTTACTGTGTGAATTCAACCCTTCTTAGAGTTCCGATCACACGCATGAATCCATACTATGCAGAATTCTATTAAATGATTTGGCCAAAATCAAAAATATTTTTCATAGTCTGCATAAATATCGATTTGGTTTCGACGATCAGACACTTTATTGTGCAAAGATTCCTTTCGTTTTTTCTTTGCAACATGTTTCGGATTATCATCCCCGAACTTAATCTCGACAAAGATTAGTTTGCTATATGTAGAAGTTTGATTTTTTAACCAAATATTCCTACATTTCAACCTGATCAGGGTTTAAATAGCATATTTCGCTTTGCAGATAATAATTTTGATGCATCATGCACGCAAAAGTTTTTACTATGTCCGCACATCTTTTCACAACCCGGCCATGATGACTGGTTTCCTTTACCATTTTTTTTGTATATGCAAAATCACAACAGAGATAAAAATGCTTCATTTATTTGCATACTTGCCATAAAATGGCTTATGATCCCAATAAAGGAGAAACAACATTGTTTCCAAATTACAGCTTACGAATCCTAACAAAGGAAAAAATCACTACTTGTCGAAATCACGACTTATTGATCCTAACAAAGGAAAAATAGAAACTTGGGATGAAACTTTGGAACCGGATCTAACTGTAATACACTTTCAGTTTATCCGCATTCCAGGTTCGTTTAATTGCCTTCCCACTAAGGTTTCCAACATGTAAGGTACCTTGTCGAGTTTCTCTATAATCCGGTAAGGTCCTTCCTAGTTGGCTGCTAGCTTTCCATCTCTGGTGTTTTTGTTTCCAATATCCTCTCGTCAGAGCACTAGATCACCCTTGTCGAAGGTCCAAGGCTTCACTTTCTTGTCGAAGCTCTGACTGCAAGTAGTTTTGCTGCTAAATCCCGACAATGTGCCATGACACGGACTTCGTCCGCCAAGTCCAACTCTATAGTCAGAGCTTCATTGTTCTTTTCTTGTTCTTCCTGAAGAACATTCTTTCTCCTCCAAGATGGTTGACCAATCTCAACTGGAATCATTGCCTCACAACCGTATGTCAATCTAAACGAGGTTTTTTGGGTGGACGTCTGAACGGTGGTCCTATACCCCCACAGAATGTAATACAGTTGCTCAACCCAACTGGAACCGGCATCTTGCATACGCTTCCTCAAACCGTTTACGATCACTTTACTGGCAGCATCGGCTTGCCCATTTGACTGCGACTGTTCTACCGAAGTGAAATGGTGCTTGATCTGGAATCCGGCCATCATCTCTTGGAACCTCTTATCAATAAACTGAGTTCCATTATCTGTTACAATCTCTCCCGAGATGCCAAACATGGAGATGATGTTTCTTTCGAAAAACCTTTGCACCCTGGCTAAAGTTATGGTGGTGACAGGTTCCGCTTTTATCCAATTGGTGAAATAATCAACTGCAACTATCAGCCACTTTAGCTGTCCTTCCGCTGCCTTGAATGATCCAACAAATCCATTCCCCACTTAAGAAAGGGCCATGGAGCCGAGATATACTTTAATTCGGCAGGCGGGGACCATATTATCTTGGCCTGCTTCTGGCAACTTTCACATTTTTTGACATGACTCTTTGAGTCAGCTTCTATAGTTGGCCAATAGTAACCTGCCCGAAGGGCTTTCCTTGCTAATGCTTTGGCCCTCATGTGTTAGCCGTTTATTCCTTCATGTATTTCGGTCAGCACATACTCTACCCTATCCGAGTTCAGACAAACCATCATTGGGGTATGTAACCCTTTACGGTACAATTTGTCCTTTACAATTGTGTACATAATAACGTCACACACTAATTTCTTGGCTTCTAAAGCATCATCTGGCAGAATTCCTTTTTCAAGGTAATCAATCATAGGCCTTCTCCAGTATTTAGCAGCTGAGGTTATCATTACACAACTCTGTTCAGAGATTATCTGTTGGATCACAGTCCTATGATTTCCCAGACTCTTGGTGCTCGCCAGTTTTGATAAGATATCAGTCCTAGAGTTTTTTTCCTCTGGGAATGTAATTAACAGTAATTTCATCAAATTTGGCCATAATTTCTTTGACCTTATTCAAATACTTCTCCAACAAGGGCCCTTTCACCTGGTGCTGCCCCTCAATCTGGGCTGTGACAAGCTGAGAATCGGTAAGCACCTTTACTTTTTAGCTCCTTGTTCCTTTGCCTGCGCCAAACCGGCTATTAGTGCTTCATATTCAGCTTGTTGTTTGATGTTGGGAAGTTTAACCGGCTATTCCCTCTGGGTTTTCAACTATGATCTCGGCTCCACTTCCTTTGACATTCGACGATTCGTCCACTTATACCTTCCAAACATTTGTGTTGTCCCTTATTTCTCCATCAGACGGGGTTAGCTCCATGACAAAGTCGGCCAGCGCTTAAGATTTTATAGCATGTCGGTCTTCGTACTTCACATCAAATTCGGACAATTCTATTGTCCAGTTGATCATTCTTCCAGCCAAATCCGGTTTATGGATTACTTGCCGATTTGGCTGATTGGTTCTGATAATGATTGTGTGGCCCTGGAAGTAGGGGCGAAGCCTTCTTGCTGTCACCAACAACAAAAAAGCTATTTTTTCTAGCCTTTGATACCTTAACTTGGAACTTTGAAGGGTCATACTTAGAAAGTAAACTGGCAATTGGGCGTTCTTCGTCTCCTTCACAAATACTACACTGATCGCTTCATCTCCCACGGACAAGTATAATATAAAAACTTCTCCTGGTTCTGGCT
This sequence comes from Glycine tomentella, assembly GCA_007407185.1. Taxonomy (NCBI): domain Eukaryota; kingdom Viridiplantae; phylum Streptophyta; class Magnoliopsida; order Fabales; family Fabaceae; genus Glycine; species Glycine tomentella. Next base: position 414,182 of record PYAF01001006.1, read on the forward strand.
TCGACAGTACAGGTGGAGAAGCTAAGCATTTTTTTTATTTCCTTAAACGCAACTTCACACTCCGGGTTCCAGCCTCCTGTAGCCTCATTTTTTAGTAGCTTGAAGAAAGGAAGTGACTTCTCCGCCGATTTCGGGAGAAATCGGGTTAAAGCCGCCAGTCTTCCTGTTACTTGTTGTACCTTTTTTTTTATTTGTTAGAGGCTTCATGTCCAATACGACTTTACACTTGTCCAGATTGACTTCTATTCCTCTGTGGGTCAACATGAACCCCAAAAAAATTTCAGCCAGAACACCGAATGCACACTTGACCGGGTTTAATCGAATCTTGTATTCCTTTAACTTGCTGAACGTTTCTTCTAGGTCTTGTATGTGATCATCAAGATTGGTTGTCTTAACAATCATGTCATCAATGTACACTTCAATATTTCGGCCGAGCTGATGCTCGAATACTTTATTCATCATTCTTTGGTATGTGGCCCCCGAGTTTTTCAACCCAAAAGGCATAACATTATAGCAGTAATTCGCTTTTTCTCCTATAAAGGCCATTTTATCCTGTCTTCCAGGTACATTGCTATCTGATTATACCCAGAATAAGCATCCATAAAGGACAATAATTGAAAATCGGACGAGTTATCCACTAGCTGATCAATGTTGGGCATTGGGTAGAAGTCTTTAGCACAGACTTTATTCAAATCTGTGTAATCTGTGCATACCCTCCATTTACCACTGGGCTTCTTGACCATCACCACGTCAGACAACCACGTAGTATATTGGATTTCTCGTATGAATCCGGCGTCCAACAACTCTTTAACATGTTCCTTCAGTGTTGTTTCCTTTCTGGACCGAGTTTCCTCTCCTTTTGCGCCACTGGCTTTGACCCAGGGTACATTGACTACTTGTGGCAACAAAAATTGGTGCCTATCCCTGGTATCTCTGAAGTCTTCCATGCGAAAAAATCTTGATTTCTTTCCAGACACTCCACCAATTTGGCTTTTATGACCGGGTTGACCGACTTACCAACCTTGGTGATTTGCCAGGGCTGATTCCCTATTCTTAAATCTTCTAATTCTCTTGTCGGCTCTGGTTTCAGCTCCTCGGCATCTTTTCTCATGTAAATTTCCACCATGTTAACTGGTTTTCCCAACTTACGTTCCTCAACTTTCCTTTCGTTCTAGTCTCCTTGACGGATTCGGGGTGGCGAGGATGGACCACCCTCGCTATTCTTGATCGCGTTGTAGTAACATTGCCTGGATTCTTTCTGGTCCCCGCAGATTATAACCACTTTGTTTTTGTTCCCCACCATTTTTATCTTCTGGTGCTTCGTAGAGACTAGGATATCCCAATTATGGATTGCTGGCCTCCCTAATATAACATTATACGGCAAGGGAAAGTCAGCCACAATAAACTTGACTCGTTCTGACTTAAATGCCTTCTTGGTGCCTAGCGTCATCTTGAGGTCAATGTAACCTTTGGGGGTAGTGTTTTCCCCATTGAACACTACTAACATTGTTTTGCATGGCTTCAAGTCAACTTCATCAAGATTCATTTTCTTAAATGCACTTTACAGAATTATATTAGCGCAACTGTCATTATCTACAAATATCCTTTTAACCCGGCAATTAACCAGGGTTCTGGTAATTACCAAGCCATCTTCATGACCCGACACCACGTCTCTCATATCCTCCTCCATGAAGTAGAGTAGAGGGGGTTCTTCCTTGTTAGTTTTTTCTTTGAACTTAGGTTGTTCTCCAACTGAAAGAACCTCCTTCGGATACTTCCTTCTTTGGTTTGCGGTGTCTCCTCCTCCTCCCAACGCTCCATAGATAACATTACAATCGAACTCGAGTTCTAGAAATTCACCTCCATCATCTTTTTTCTTTTTATTTTCTTTTTTCTTCCTTATCTTTCTCGGGTGCCTGGGTTTCATTTTGACCCCCGCATTTGCATTTGTTCTTGCAACCCTGGGTCTTTATCACATATGCCTTAGTCTGCCATCTCTGACAAACTTCTCAATCACCAGGGCTGATCTACCCCCACTTTATTATACAATGGACAAGGTCGCTCTACCTTTTTCATCTCGGTTGAAGCTACTTCTCGCCATATTTGTGACCAGGATGCGTTTAATTGGGTGTACTTTTCATACTTGGCCTCATACTTTCCTGGCCTGAACTTGGTATCCGTGTTTCTTCCTTGGTTGTGACCCTTTTGCTGCTCCCTGCCCCTTCTTCTTCTGGGACTTATTTTTTCCTTCTCTTTGCCCACCGCATTGGCAATCTCTATTTGTTCTAGCTCTAGGTACTTTTTTGATCGAGCTCTAAACTCGATCAAGGATTTCACTGGATCTTTGTAGATTGACTTTGCCAGTCGGGATGACCCATCCAATCCGGCGGCGATAAGGTGCACACGTACTTTTTCTTCCAACCCTTGCACCTGCAAGGAAACTTCTTTGAAGTGGTCCAGGTAACTCTAGAGCGTCTCACCAGGTTGTTGTCTTATCTTCCCAAGTGCAAATTTGGACTTGGGTTGTTTCTTACTAGTGGCAAAGTTCAACAGAAACTTATGCCAAAAATCTTCAAAATTGAGGATTGACCGCGGTGGCAGTGTATGAAATCATGTTTGCGCAGCCCCAAATAAAGTTGTAGCGAAAATCCTGGAAATAATAGGCTCATTGATTCCCCTCACACACATCTGCATGTCAAACTCATCAATATACACTTGTGGATCCTGGCTTCCATCATAATTTAACACGAAAGCTCCATCAAAGTCTTTCAGGTGCGGAACATTGACAATTTCGTCAGTGAAGAGGTTGTTGTTATGTTGCCCCCTACTATTATTTCCTCCTGTAAAATCCCCCGTTCATTGTTGGTTGAGGTGCAGCTTCTCTGGCGAGATCCACTGCATTTCAGTCTTCCTCCGCATTAGGTTCTGAACCACCATTGCAGGCTCCCGAACGTCAAGGATCACAACCCGGACTTGGGCTGTCTGATTTGCTTCCACAGTGGTAGTTTGGGGTGGAGCTGCTACATGCACGCGAGTCGCGTTTCCAATTTGCATCTCGAGATTGGGCTGGACCTCCAGCATTCGCTCGATATGAACCCCCAACTCCATCCGATTAATTGGTCCTCCTAAATAAGCCTGGATCACACTTGTGTTGCCTCTTTGGTCTACATGCTAACTTATTGGAAGAACTTGGACTTGACTGACATTTTGGTTCTCACCGTTCCTGGCTGTATCCTGACTTTGCTGTCCTTGGTTCTCATTATGAGCCGGGTTCTCAATGCTCCTGAAGCACTGCTCTATAAGCTACATACGTTTCTCTTCTTCACGCCTTAATGCAGCATTACGCTCCTCCATCTGGAGCTCTAAGTTTCTGATACCTTCCTGCCTTTGCAGGGCGTACCTTTTTTCCATCTCATCCATCCGGGTCAGGATTGAAATGAAAGCATTGCTCATGAGACACTCGTTAGGCTTTGAATTATGAGGTACCGCCACAACTGGGTTAATTTGTTGACCTTGAACCATTTGAGTTTGGTCCAGGCGATGAGCATCTATTTGATTAGGTAGGACTGCCCATGTCGTTGGAGCAGGAGTGGAGGCTGTGTCTGAAACCTCTTCACTAACATGGACAGCGTCATAGTCCATCGGTTGGGGTAGTGCCGTGTTTTGGTCTGGAGGGGGCAGTGGGTTCACCTCCTCCAAAACAGGATTTGAAGGTAAATCCCCCCTTACACTCGCATTAGAGTATGAGTGTGTAGTCTGATTGTTACTTCTCGTGTTTACCGTTAGTAAAGGTAGGATTTGAAATTTAACGTTTCCCACAGACAATGCCAATTGTTCTGTCCTTGGAGACAAGAATGTCTAGCTGGATATCTAATAGGTTAATCTTGGATCAAGTACTCTCTCTAAGGTATCTTATGAAGAGATACCCATGGATTAAGCAAAAAAATCACCGTGCACTTTGATATTGATACGGTGTTTAGCCAATGAGGGTGGTGTGTGTGCACAGTGACAACATAACAATAGAGTAGAGAGAGCACCCCAATACCTATGAACGCACCTCTTATTTATAAAGGTGTTACCTCTAGGTTAGTTGCTGCCATGTCTTGATTGGATAAACTAGAATCCCTGATTGTTGGGATTAGAATACCTGTTTGTTGGGATCCCCTCCGATGGTTGTTATGTGCATTATTGGGATCTCCCCAGTTATTGTTGAGATTCTGACCTAATGAGCGCTTAGTGGGCCTCACTGTAATGGGACACCTTATTAAACCCATATGCTGGGTCCGTAACATATTCCTTCATGGTTAAGTGAGGGGTTGAAACTTGAAAGGTGATGGTAGCTTTTGATGGTATAACTATACATGTGAGTTGATGTTTACATATATGCTATATATATGGTAAGTAAATTGATATAACAACCATTATAGTTTGATTCCACTAGGTGCATGCATCACACAATGTTATTGAACTTGATTAAAAATAATAATTTCAAGGGAATTATTTATTATGAGAACTGATATGAACACAGAAATGGAACGAATTGTCATGAAGAATTTAGAATCTAAGAATTGATTTTAGTTTACTATAGGAAAGATATTGATGTTATACTTAAGAAAAAAAGTTAGAAGTTGAGTGATAAGTCATAGGATAATTGCTACAAATTGCCTCACAAAAAGTTTTTCTATTTAAGTGTTATAAAACTCGGTCCGGTCATTGATACGGTCGAGGTAGTGGGTCAGTGAATCAATCAGTGGGCTAGTAATTGACCTGGTCTATATTAAAAAATTCAAAATTATATTATATATACGAATATAACTAACATTATTTGATTAAGAAAAGTCCATCCATAATTCCATACCAAAAAATCCAAAATAACAATTAAAGTATTAAAGTTGATAACACAAATAAAGTGTATTAATAATAAAAGAGAGTGTAAATAGCAACTACCTAAATTAAAACACAAGTTCTGTTTTTAATAAATAAAATAAGTCAGAAGCTCATTTCGAGATGCAAAATAGAAATTGCAAAACGCAATAAAAGGGGTATAGGAAGCAATATCTGGTCAGATTAGGCCCAACTAAGAAAAAATTCTAATCCCCCAATATATATTCTTTTTCTTTTTCAATCTTTCCCTTGGTTGTATTCTCAGTTTCTGACAAACAAAGTACTCAAGCCGGTCCTAAATCTCTCTCACCATCTCATAGTTACTCTACGATTCCGATATCTAACGGAGCACAACACTTCAACGGAACTGATTCCTTCTCTGGCGACTTGTTTCGGTGGCTTTTCCATCTCCATAGCACTGATTCCTTGTTCGAATCATGTCTCAACCACAACAAATTTTCGTTCCTTCTTCGTCTAACCGCTTCCTCTATCATCTGCAAACACTTAAATCTAGTAGGCGGGATGAAGGAACTTCTGTAGACGCGACGGAGGAGAGCAACAACGACGACATGCGTGAAGGCATGATGACAACGATGTGAAGGCTTCTGTAGACCGTGAAAGAGGCAAGCTAGAGCATGCGGGAAGGACAACCAACAGTGTGAGAAGGTTTTGCAGCCCAACAAAACTACATCGTTTTGGAGCCTTTTTGTTTTCGTTAAAACCCGGTTCGGGTTCCAAAAACCAGCTGGGTTGTCAGATCCGCATAAAACCGACCGAGTTTCACTGGGGCAAACTAGGCCAGATGCATGGCCAGTTCAATCCCCAAACTGGCCCGGGTATAGCTCTGATTCCCGGTTCAACCGGACGGGTCGGACTAGGTTTTCACAACACTGATTTAAAGACCATGCTTCACTCTAAATATCCCGTTAGGAATTAACCCCCGCTAAGAATTAAATTTCCACTCATTAAATTTCAACTAGAAATAAAACCTCACTAACCCAATATAATAGTTTGGAAACAAAAGTAAGTAACCAGTCCAAAGAAGTTTCGGTCCACATATGTGAGAAACTTAAGTTGGACTGAAATTATCTTCAAGTTACAAACATATGTGACAAACTTCGTATTGTACTCAAATTCTATTGGATCTTCTTTAGCTTGAACCTCCATGACCAAATCTTGCAAAACCTATTTAACTCTTTTAGCTTTCGCTCTAGTCATTAGGCCTTCCATTTCTTGCAAAGGTTCTTTGAAATTGTTGGTCCTATCAAGGTTTTCCATCATCCATTTTTAATAATTTATGCTTAAGTCCATTTGTGTTTCCTTCTACCTCTCTTCTAGTGTTGAAAATTATACAATCTACTATTTTTCTTGGCCTTTTTTGCACATGTCTAACCAATGATTTTTGTTATCTTTTCTTGATAGGTGTTATACTATTATAGTTTTTTTTTATACATAATCATTTCATATTTAGTCATTTCTTGTATAACTACGTGTTGATATTAATATCTTTATTTCTAATATTTTTTTTCTTGTTCCTCTTTAAAATCCAACATTCACTATCATAGAATATAAGTTTTTGAGTGTGGTAGATACTTTGATGTCACAAATAACTCATAATACCTTTTTTTTTTAAACACAATTTGTATCCTATGAAAGATATCTTCATTTTTTTTCCATTTTTTTTAATATTGATTTTAGATACTTAAAGTTAGAAATGTGGTATGACACTTTTTTTCTTTAAATGTTTCCCTCCAATTCATTTTCCTCTTATTTCTTGTTATAATTATAATGCATATCTACTTTATTCTTACTCGTCTGAAAATATTTTGATTCCAGTGTTTGTCTTGATGTTAACCTATACTTACAAGAAAACCTGCAGTTTCTTTGTAGAATTTCTCACACTTTTTAGTAAATACATTATTGATTCGATGATTTAATTCTAAAATAATTTCTGTATTTCTTCAAAACAAGTTTCAGTCACTGTACTGTGCAAGAAGTAAAACATATATATATATATATATATATATATAATATGCTTTATATATATATATATAATTATAATATGCCTTTTGATTTTGTTTTATGTTTTCAAAAGCTAACTTTTCCTAACTTACGAAAAATAATTTTTTGGATTATATTTTTTATTTGTGTTATTAAATTTTAGTAAAATTTAATAGTAAAAGTAGAAAAATATTTGATAATTAAGAATATTATCCTCATTAACAATGAGGTTGGGATATGTCTTCATATTTAATAATTAATTGGAATTTAATTTTTTTGGATTGGAATAAATTAAAGAGATAATAACTTTGAAATTGAGGAACAAATTATTAAAATAAATATTTGAATTAAGACATATAATTCCTACATCTATAATTTGACACGATGAATTGAATTTTTAATAAAAAAAATAGAATTTATTATATTTAAATACTAGTATTTAAGAAGAATACAAATTCTGTTTTAAAAAAATGTAAGTATATAAAGAAGCCTTGCGACTCATTAGAAAAAAAAAATTCTTAACAACCAAACGAGTACTTAGATTTATAAATATATAGGTGGGTTTTCCTGTTGGTTTTAAATTATTGAAGATGATATTTTTGTATATTGCCATACAAGATAATGGTTCATGTTAGCCTCCGTGGAAAAAGACATGTAAATATAAGACAATATATTTAGATTTATAAATATATAGGTGGGTCTCTCTTCTCATCTCACACATGCATCATTCTTTCGTTTTCACTCAAGCACACTCAAATGCACAAGACAGATACCAGGATCTGCATTTCTTCTACGAGGAAAGGATTCATTAGTAAACCATGTTCCTAGCTTTCTGTTATTGTATAAATTATAGAGATCGATATCCGGTAAGTTTTTTTTTTTTTTTTTTTTTTTTTTTTTTTTTTTTTTTTTTTTTTTTTTTTTTTTTTTTTTTTTTTTTTTTTTTTTTTTTTTTTTTTTTTTTTTTTTTTTTTAAATTTTAATTCTCTTATGCTTTGTTCTTATTATATATTATTACTCGCATCGCTTTGTATGAGAATGGAATTAAAGTTATATTACCAAGGTCGTATATAATTCACAAACTGATTCAGAGTTGCTTGATGATGCTAAGCATTATAGTAAAAATCAAGATTTTACTTAAGATTAAGAAGGGGAGTAAAGATGTAAATTGGAGATCATAACATCCTATAAAATTTATGAAATTCATATATATGCACATATAAATATATATGTGCATCTATATATATATATATATAATTAAATTAAAATAAATTAAATTAAATTATGACACTTAAAAGACATAAACTTTAATTCAACATCATAAGAAAAAAAAATATCCAATATCCATTTCTAATCATATATGTAGTTAAATACTAACCCCATCTAGTTACAAAATAGTAATTTCATTCCCATCCTAGTTTCATAATAGTAAAAGCCTTTCTTGGTTCCAAAACAACAAGTTAGTAAGCTGTAACCCCATCCTAGAAACAAAACAATAACTCTTTTCCTAGTTACAAAACACTTATCCATCTAAAGTAAACAATATTGCAAGTTAAAATCATAACCGCTCAAGAGATCTCTTTAACTCCATCTTTTCCAATTCCATCTCCTTCGCCATATTTTTAATAAAGTGGCACCGTACAAAGCATCAAGGTGGTAATCTTCATCCTAACTAGGTTGACACCAAGATTAACTACCAATCGTTTGCCCACAAACTATTGAATATTATCAAAATAGTAAAGAAGTTACAAATAAACATAGGCACAAAGCCCATAAACGGCTTAATGAAACCTATAGATAGGTAGTCCACATCTATCATGGAAAAATACACCTCTCTGAAATAAGGAGCAACATCCCACCTCCTAAAACCCAAGTTTTGGAATCCAAAATCTGCTAACTTATCACCACAATCATTATCCTCTCGATACACATGAGATACCATGAAAAGCATTTGCTTAGTTAGGAAAATAAAATTTAACCAACGATTTTTTATAATAATGTTCAAATCATCCAAAGGCAGTGGTTAGTTTTATTCGCTCGAACTTGGATTGGATCCAAGTTTTCATCCAAATCAAAGTTGTCTACATCCAAACCTAGACCTTCATTCTCCCCATGCTCATCTTCCATAATCCACTCATCTTCAGATGGACAACCATCAAGAACGATATGCATTGATTTTTTTGGTTGCTTCTTCTTAGCTAATTTTGAATTAGCCATCACAAAAATAACATCATTCATTGTATTTTGCTTCAACATATTTCTTCTCTTTGTGTGGACCTAAACAACTACGAAGTCATGTATCATATACAAGTAGTAGACTAGTAATTTTATTCTAATTTTTGTAGATGTTCTATAATTCATATTGCAGTGGAGAAAACTTACTATTTCAAAGAAACTCCAATTACGCTCACAACTAGAGGAGCTACATGTCAAACTTAGTACACGAGTGGCAAAATTTTGAAGTTTGAGATGCCCATCCCCAAAAGACTCCCGCCAATCTATTAGAGTCTTTAAATTAAGTGTCTTGGCTACCAAGGAACAACTAAAATACTTAGTTCTCTTCTTGAAATCATCAATTTGAACATCAATCATAGCTTGTTCATCCTTATCCTTCACCACCCTCGTTGGGAAATCCATTAGACCCCATTTCACTTCCCAATCAGCTTTAACTCAGGGCGATAATGCATTTGAGGGTTAAGGAAACAACCCCTAGAATGCAGAAGCCTGTGAAGTTTCATGTCCCACCTTTCATCAGTGATGTTCCACAAAAGGCAAATAACTAAACAAAAATATAAAAACATCTAATCAGCTTTTTGTTTTCAAAACAAAAATAGAAATATATTGAGTCACTTATCTGTTTTCATTTTTGAAACCCAGAAACTGAATAAATTAATTCAATTTTCAAAACCAAAAACTGAATAAAAAAACATAGATTAAATACCTTTTTTTTCTCAGCATTGAAAGCCTTTTGTATCTTCTCCTTAGCTTGGTTCATTGCTTCATAAATGAACCCCATGGCTGGTTTTTTATCTGAATCGACTAATCAAAGCACTTCAATTAGAGGCAAAGCAACCTTCAAACAAATTATGATGTTCTTCTAAAATTCCTTATCCAAAACCAGATCCTCCACTATTTTTCCATCCTTAGCTTTTGCAAATCCACTAGACTTCCTTCCATTCATCACTAGTAACATTCTAATTAGAGCTCACTTGTTCTCATGAAGGCACCCTAATGTCAAGTAAGATGTGGCAAATCGAGTTATGTTTGGCCTCACCAAATCTTTTCTTTTTGTGAAGTGTTGCAATAGAGAAATCAAAGAAGTCCTGGAATAGATAAAGGTTGTAATTCTTTTCCCTTTTGGAATTGTCTCCTTTTGAATTAGGACCTTTTTCTCATAGTTTTCTAACATTAAGTCAACACAATGTGTTGCACAAGGTGTCCAGAATAGGCTTTCCTTTTTGCCATCAACATTTGACCAATAGCTTTGTAGTTTGCTACATTATTTATCACAACTTGAACAACATTGTCTTCCCCCACCTCTACAACAATGTTGTCCATCATCTCAAAAAAAAGTTCAATTGTTTTGGATATGGAAAATGCATCTACTGACTTTAAAAAAACAATAGCCTTTGTGTTGTTCACTGGGAAGTTGATTATTGTCCTTCTTTTCTTGTCAGTCCAGTCATCAGTCATAATTGTACATCTTGTTTTCTTCCATTCTTCTCCATGTGCTTGTAAACCAATTGATGTATTTTCACTTCTTTCTTCAAATATTTGACTCTAACCTCATGATAAGATGGAGGCTTAAATCCAAAGTAATGCTTTGAAACCTCTTCACACATAGAACTGAATTCCTCACTCCTTGCCACATTGAAATGAATTGCATTGTTGTAGAAAAACTTAGCAATTGCTTGGCATGCATCCTCTCTCAATCCTTTCTTAAACAAGACATTGATATGAGCTAGTGTGCTAACTCCTTTCTTCTTGAAATATTTTTAGTGTTGTTTGTTGCTTCATTGACTTTTCTTTTAGCACCAACTTCTACATTTTGCTCCTCTCAATTAATAGTTGATTTCTTAACCAAGCTTTGTTGCAAATCAACAACAATATCCCACATTGCTTCTTCACTTCATCAGTAACTTCAGCTAAGCAAGAACATCCTTTTTAGTACCAACCAAGTGATGCTTCAACCAATAAACTCTTCCACTTACTATCTTCTGACTGAATTTGCATTGAATATGTCTAGGACTCTTATCAATTGAAATGAAATTCTTCCAACCTATATCACTCCCATTTCTAGAAGCTTTCTTAGAAGGTACATACGTAGAAGAGTTAGGCATTGGAGTTGAAGCCACCATGTTACCATTCTCACCACTCCTTCCAATGCTAAACTCATCTTGAAACACCTTAATCTTCAATCCTTTAACTTCTTTTATGGCCTCAAGAACCTATCCTCTGCTCAAGACAACCAAATCGCATACAAGATATCAAAGGCCGCCAACCTTATCATAGCTGAAATGGAATAATCAAAAGCTTCTTGCAGCAAAACCCTCCTCATGATTTGATCATTGGCATCATGTACATCTTCATTATTTGTGTTGTTGAGGCCATTAATAACCACCCTTATGTTTTGGCTTCACTTTCTTTTGTTTTGCCTGGTGGTCTCCCACACAATGTCACACTAATTTTAACCCATCAGCAATTGCCTTTGATTCCATGGCTAGTAATCTGTTACATGCCAAGCATAACATATGCTTGTAGAGCTCGAAGATGGTTACATTGTGTACTACAAAAAGCTCACCAAGTTAAAGTGTGGTACTTTGGCATGGTCTCATTTATGGTGGAGTTTGAGAAAAGAGATTGTCGCAAAAGAATCAGGTATGAGTCATTACTAGAAAATAGGCTTTTAACATCATTTTTTTTGGACTTTCAACATCGATTATGAAAATCGATGTTGAAATCCACTATACAACATCGGTTCTTCCCATAACTGATGTCGTATAGTAAGAAATATACAAAAAATGAAAAAAAATGAAAAAACAACATATGTTTTTGAATAAATCGATGTTGTAATGCACCTTATAACATTGGGTTTGGTGAAAACTGATGTTGTTTTTGCATTACAACATCGGTTTTGACCAAAATAGATGTTTTTGCATTACAACATCGATTCTGGTCAAAATCGATGTTGTAATGCACCTTACAACATTGGCTTTGACAAAAATCGATGTTTTTCAAATTACAACATCAGTTTTGACAAAAATTGATGCTGTTTTTTTGCATTTTTTTTAAAAATGTTTTGTCTATTTTGTTAATATTATTAAACCTACAAATTGAAAATAGAACCAATCCAGACAATAAATTATATTATACTCAAATTATTATTGAATAATTACTATCAAATAAGGAAACTATAATTTCAATACATAAAATCATATATAACCTAAGCTAAACATAATTCCACAATTGTAATTCTTAAACACCTAGTGCTTCATTTTTAACTCTTAGAAAACATCTTGTCCACTGAATGCAAATTTCCTTTATTCTCTCTGCTTCCAATGCTCTTGGATTAGTAAAATACTGCATGATATAATAAAACATAACTTAATCAGTGTAAACAATTATCACTTTCCAACTATCCTTGATAACATATATCAAAGAGAAAATAAATTCCTAAAGAAATACCCTAATGTCCTGAACAACGTACCTTAATAATTGCAACATATGGCTTTTGGCCTTTCTCCTCGGGTACAAGAAGAACAAGATCCAACAGTACATGCTCAAAAAGGTCCAACAGTGAAGACTAGCACTCTCGAAAATCTATAGTTTCTTGGTATTATTGGCCTCCATGACACTGAATCAACTCAAATCCAACCTCTTAGCACATTATTAGGCAATACAACAGAAGCAAGAAAAAGCATGAGATGAATAAAACAGTGCCTTAACAGTAAATGAAGTTGAAAAGAGTGCTAGTCTAGCAAATCAAATGAACTAAACATCGTATATCATGGACCAACCTTCATTTGTTTTGCAATTAATGGTAAATAGGACCACATGACTTCCTTTGCTCCTAAGTCAAAGTTGTATTATATATGTCCTTTTCTGAACCATTGACTACTACATTTAACTCAACTTTTCATTTAGGAAAAAAATTTACATTATGTTTATTTTTACAAAGATATTTAATAAAATTTAACCATCTTATGAGATCAGGTAAATTATTTACTTAGATATCATATCTAATATAGTGTAAAATGTTGAACACAATAAACTAAGGAAGTATAGTAATAGAACTCACTATTTTTGGCCTCGACACATTTATCATGATACATACAACATGCATAAAGGCCATCACAAGGTTTTCCCCAGGGCACCCACTATACAAAAGTCCCCATTACTTGGCATATCTCAATAAAGGAGGCACTGTCCTTCCAAAATTTCATTAAATTTTCTTTTTATTTCTCCCAAACACATTATAACAAATGTTAAAATAAATTTAGTACCTGAATAGAAGTTTGACTCACATGTTCTATGTAAAAGAGTCTCATAGGACAAAGGACCAAAATAAAGAAACTAAAATCAAATACTTGCCAAAACAGGCAGTGATCACAACCCAATAAAAATTACAAGTTTTATTCCAGGAAATATAAATTATAGTACTCATAATTTAAATCAAGGTATAATGGAAAAAACCCAACTCAACTCTAAAACTACTTTAACTGATCTATAAGTATTCTGTAAAGTCCTTCCTTTGAAACTGTTATCATCCCAAAGTCTGTTACCCTAATTTCAGCTGATTCATTTGACCTGTCTCACTTTTTCAATCTTTGAATCCCACATTTTATATACCAAATGAAGACAAGCCATATTAGTATTTGTCTTTCTAAGAACATCATAAATAGGATCAGTGAAAGAAAGTATGTAATCAACCTTGTCCCACCAAATATCATCCAACAAAGTTTCTTTCACTTTTTTTGCCTTTCCAACAACATCGTCCTTGTAAGTAGACCATTCAGGACTAATAACCATCTTTTGGAGTCATTTTTTCAATCTTCTAAACCTCTTGAGCATCACAATAGTTGAAGCAAATCTTATAGGAGCAACAGAAAGCAACTTCAATAAGTTGAAGTTGTTATACATTGATAATCACATAGAGTGTCCCATGATAAATTTTTTAATCAAATTAGCATCATCTACAATTTGTGTGATCTAGGAACATTGTTCATAAGTAACATTGTTTTCCTTAGCATCCTTGGCTGCACAAATATTTTCCAGTGCAAGGTTCAAGGTGTGCACAACACAAGTAGTCCAATAGATGGTAGGAAACTCGTTCTCTATGATCATACCTTCTACCTTACATACAACTGCATTATCAATCACAATTTGTACCACATTTGATGACCCAACCTCCACAATTTCATCTTTGATGTGTTGAGAAATTAAACCCTTGTCCTTTATATCACCAGAGATATTTATCACCTTTAAGAACATTGGTCCGCTCTCAGTGACATCCATGAAGTTGATATGAGGTCTTCTTTGAGGATCACTCCACCCCATCACTAACAATAATGGTCACACCTTTCTAATTCCATGAATTTCTTATTGGTTGTAAAAGGTTCTCCATATGGCTTTTCTCTGTTGTAAGCAAGGTAGTTCTCAACTTATTGTAACCTGGACGCTTATATCTACTGAGATTAGGAGTATTGACAGCATAAGAAAATGCCCCCTACAATAAGGATTCCTTGCTAAATGAAATGGTAGCCTTGAAGAGAAAAAAATCCTTGAAATTTCGGCATCAAGACCATCTCTGCCTTGCAAATTGAAATCTTTTTCTAAAGGACTTGGGACTTTTGAAGGAGCACCATCTTGTGTCTGTTTGTCTTCACCAGGTAGAGAGACACTTTTATACTTTGGTATCTGCAAAGTTGCTTCGTTGTCCAACTTTTTTAATTTGATAAGTTTTAGAGGAGTCACCTTTGAACAAGGTCTAACTCCTTCTCTCTCGATTTTTAGCAAGTGAGCCCTTACTCGGGTGTAAGACCCAGTGAATGAGATTTCAAGCAAATTGCATTTGATCATGGCATTTCCCATGCCAATTGTCTTTCTTAACTTTGTGACATGTCTCCATAGGGGTTTTATTTGACCTCTTGCTCCATAGCTTCATTATCACTACTCGTCTCTACAATAAAAAAAATGGATACAATTAGACCTAAGCAAAATAAAACAATGAACAAAACCTATATATGTATAAATGAGCACATGACCAGTTAGGAAAAAAAGGAAAAATGTTGATTAAATAAAGAGAAACAAAATAGAAAGTCCGTGGTCAATTTCTCTGTTTTTTGATAAGCCAAACAAAAAAAAAAAATATTTCTAACAAACCCAAAATTATGTGTTAGTATGTAGGTGTCCTAGAGACAATCTGTTTTATCAGATGAACACCTCTTACTATTTAGTATTTCATGGTAATGTCGGTCATCCTAGACTTGAGGATGTCATCGAACATTGTCCTAGGGTTATACTTTGACTGTACAACTCTATCCGCCTGAAAATGGGGAGAACAATGTACTCTTGTGAATAACTTGAATACATGAGTGAAGATGGACATGCCAAAATCCATAGTCCCTACAAGGGATTAGTCGTTCACAAGACTGGTAGGGCTTGGATGACTTCTAGTTGGCTTGAGAATCTATGAATAGTAAGAGATCATGAGGAGTCATGATCCGTCTTAGAGTCAATAAAAGAAGATTCTTAGTTCTGTGAAAATTTATATTTAGTCAACTAAGAGAGATGGTACTTTATCCTTGCTTTCAACTAAATGTGAATGACGATATGAGGGATGGTGCCAGCACTGTATCCAAATCAGAAAGGTAGATCACTTGATCAACTCAATTAGTTCTACGGCCGCAGAGCATTGCTAGTGTCTTATGTGGTCATTAAATGAATTGGGCTCGTTAAAGGAGTTTAATTGGTTCAAGTTCATTTATGTTAGTGAATAATTGGACCTAATGGATCATACACAAAAGATTGTTCTTGATTGCTTATAACTAGCAAGTTTGGGCCAATAATAGTTATTGGATTTTTTCAAGACTAAAGGTGTAATTAGGTTGGAGTTGGACTCCAAGTCCAATTGATGCATGTGCCCTATTTTGGCTATTAGTGAGAAATTAGTTTCTACACTAATAAGCCTAAATGTGTTAAAAGGCCCAATAAGGTATGGGGCCATGAGTCCTAATAAGTCAAGAAGTTGACTTGACCAAATAAGTTTTGGGCAAATTCAAAAATTGAATTTGAATTTGAATTTTGAAATTTGAATTCAAATTCATATTTAAATTACAAACTAGGACAAAGATTGAATTTGAATTTGCATTTAAATTTTAAGTTTAAAATTTAAATTTGAATTTTGAATTCAAGAGGTTAGGTTGTAAGGATAATTGTGAATTATCCAAAACTATATCCAATAAAGATTGGATAATGCTTCTTCCAACAACTTTTTTATTTGAATTACTAGTTTAAATAAAATAGTTAAAGCAACAACCAAAGGGATACGATGATGAAAGGTTGAATTTCGAATTTTAAGATCCATGGGCTGATTTTAATTGATTGAGTTAGGATTCTAATCCTAATAAGATTACAAGATAACAGGCTCTTAGGTTAAATAACACTCCACTCTTATGTGGTGTGCCAAGCTCTTTTCAAGAACAAAAAGGGTTCTTATTTTTCTTTCATCATCTTGTCTCCTCCATTGTTGCACCCTTACCTAACCTCAAGACATTATCTTTTGTCTTGAGAAATAAACCAAACACTTGAAGCCTCCATTTTTCCATTGCATAGTAAGCAACCAAGTGAAGAAGGATCAAGAAAGAGAAAGAATTATCTCAAGCATTCAAGGTACAACCGTGTGGATCACCATTGGAGGGCATCATCCTTTTGAAGCCTTTCAAGCGATCAAAAAGGTACTTTTAAAACCCCCACTGTTTTAATGAGTATATTCTAAACAAGTTTCATGAGGACCGTAAGGAGTTACGGGTTCCGTAATAAAGAACAATATAGAAATTTTTTTTCACCCTCATGAACATGTTCCATGAATGTCATAGAACGTGCATACTAACTTTCATTATGAACCAGGAAAAATAAAACATAGAAAAGAGAAGGAAACCCATAATTTTATATTATGAAACATGAAAGATAAAAATATAAAACATAGAAAAGAAAAAGAATCCCATAATTTTATATATTTTGCAGATTTGATCGTTGAGTCTTCTATATGAACAAATTGGATATAGCATTAACACCACGAATTTATTCAAAGAACAAGTCTTCCTCCACTTTGCTATTATATAGGTGTTAGACCCTAATTCTGTCCGGGTCCTAAAAAAAAGGGGCCCTAAAGGGACCTTAGGTCAGATAGCAACATCACACATATAAGGAAGGGGATTGTGTATTAATTATAGAGGAGCCATGATCCCGAGAAAAGAAAACACACCAATCAGGTTGCAACATTTTTTGGTACTGCCAGAGAAGAAAGAGGGGTCTCTCAGGTAACCCCTCATTCCTCCCCTCTTTTTAACTCTTCTTTCTTTTTCTTTTTTTTTTTGTTTTTTTTCTCTCCTTCGTTTGTTTCCTCCCTCTCCTCTTCTTTTTCATCTTTTTGTTCATTCTTTCTTCTTGGTCTATTGTTTGTTCTGTTTCATCTCATGACGAGCACTTTGGCCGCCGGCGATATCTGTAGAGGTTTCCATGGTTGTCTGTTGCATACATTACATTTTGTTTTTAGTGTAGTATTACCTTCCTCATAGTTTTTTTTTGGGGGCTGTCACCACATCGACCGTGCTGCTGTCGGCCCCACAATGCCCTTGCGTCACCAAGCCTTGTGACGGTGGCGTTGGGGACCCCCTTGTCACCCTTCGTGGTGTTGCCTCCTTATCTCGCGCTATTTTGGGGTGTAGGCATCTAAGGTTTTCCAACATTTATAAACAACTACTACTATTTGCACCCTTATTTTCACACATAGACCCCTTTACCTTTTGTGCATGACCCGTTTTCTAGTTAAGTTCGAAATTAAATAAATTATGCAAGTCACGTCTCCCTCCGTTACACATACATCTCTTTTGCTTTGGGCCTAACCTGTTTTTGAGAGGTCCTGAATAAAATAAGCACTGCTAGTTATACCCCCTTCCTTCATGTATGCACTCTGTCACCTAGGCTGATGACCAGGTCTTCCATGTCAACACTCCATCAGTGTTCACCAAGTCAAGGTCAACCCTTTGACTTTGACCTTCAAAAATAAAAAATAAAAAATAATTATAAATAAGTTAATTAGTAGATAGCTTTTTATTTCATTAAATTTTTCTGTTTGTCTCTATTATTTATTTTATTCTTCAACTTGATTGTCTTTTTATTATCGTTGCTCAATTAGTTAATTTAATTAATAATGTGTTATAAATATCTCATTACTTATTTTGTTTTCCCCATGTTTTAATCCTGCATCCTTAATCACTAAGTGTACTCTCCACTTCTATTCTATCTCTTTCTATTCCCATTTTATTTATTTGATCACGTAATGTTATGTCAATTATTCATTTGTTTTTTTTTTTGCAATTATACATTAGTAATCTTTAGTATGCACTTACGTTCCATGCACTCCATGCTGGGTCTTCGACTCGCTTGATGGTGTTTCAATAACATGTGGATAAATTTTGTGAATGCCATGCTGGGTCTTCGACTAGCTTTGACTTCACAAATTTTACCACAAACCCAAAATCTTTTCTAAACAAGCTAAAAATAATCAAATAAAAGATCGCTCAATTCTCCTTTTTCTCTTCAAAAATTACACATTACTCGAGATCGCATGAAGGTCCAATGCCTTGAGAATTCTCTCCATTTTTTCTTAAAATTCAACGTTGTTTCAAGGTCCAACACCTTAACAACTCTTTTTCAATCAATTGAAAGAAATCTTTCAAAATAATAAAATCAACCAACACACAAGTTGTTTTCTATCCAAAGAACTACGTAAGTGTGATTTCCTCATTGCACTTGGGATACGTAGGAGCGACAGCAAACCCTTTGTCGACCTAAAAAAAATAAAAAATATGAAATCCTTTACTTTCTAAAAATAAAAATTTTCTTTCTTTTCTGAATAAACAAAATATAACAAACATAATTCATGTTCTTAATGAATATAAATAATTAAAAGGTCACTTTTTTTAGCACACTCGACTAAAGGTTGTCGTCTTCATGACAAACACGTGAGGTGCTAACACCTTCCCTGTGCGTAAATGACTCCCTAAGTCTTTTTCTCTCAAATCGTAAACCATTTCTTATCTTTCTTGGTTTTTCCGACGTTTTCCTTAAATAAACATTGGTGGCGAATCTTCTATTTTTCCTTTTTGGAAAACATTTTTCTATCTTATCGTCGTCCCGTTGTGACCGCCACGCTGTGACAATAGGTATATTATAATATTAGAAAACTAGTACAACATAAAATTCAGTATCTTGTTTCACAAAAGAAAAAAGGCTTAATGTTACATATATTATATATATATTCTTTGAGCAACATAAAAATAAAATTAGAAAAGAGAAACAAGTGAGCATATTAGAAAAGAGAAAAAAAGGGAGCTACCTGCTCTCGACAATTACGTGCTCTGCGTGAGGTGATTGAGGTCGGCGTGGTCTGAGCACAGCGGTTTGCTTAGGCGACGGAGGTCCGATGATGGTGTTTGGTTTGCTTGCAAATCGGGAAACGTGAAGGAGAAGAAGAAGGTGCATGAGAATGAGAATTGAGGTGGTTCGTATTTTTGTAAACATTTTTCTAACTTTTTAAAAAAATAATAAAAATAGGTGACATGTCTGCGTCCGGATGGTGGGTTGTGTCTAATTACGCATGTCCGATGATGACAGATGCACCCGACACCAATCGCACACGAGTCGTGTCCGTATTTGTGTTCTATGCGATTCCATGCAAGACACTCCCTTACGTGGCCGCGTCCATGCTTCTTAGGTAAGGGGTGACTATGGTTACCATGCCTAGGTTTGGTTTTGATATTTTGTGTGAGAAGCAAGTAACTAAGGTGCATAGTCTTGGGGGTGGAGGTAAGGCTAGTGGAGTATATCTCCTAGGATGTGAAGGAGGTTGTGGGTTAAAAATGGATTGAGAATGGCTTGAGAAAGGTGATGAAGGATGAAGGAGGATCATTCAAAAGATGAGTCAAGGAAATGAAGGAGAAAGCACATAAAATTGTTCAAGAGGGTGGATCCTCTTATGACACTGTTACTATCCTTGTTCAAGCCTTGAAACAAATGAAAGTTTAAAATAAAATTACTTTGAAAGTGTGATGTTAAAATTAGCTTAAGGATGTGTTTGTGTTGTGATAACAATGGTGATAACAATAATAATGTTGACAACAATGACGACTCTTACTACTATGCGTGTTGTAATGATAATAATTTTACTTTCCCTTTGTCAAAGTATTGAACATTTCTATTAAAAAATTAAGAAACTTCTCAATGCAAAGATTGTCCTGAACATGTAAGAATTTCTTTCATTCTTCAAATGAACCTGGAGTACATTTAGATCCTCTATAGTACTAGAGTTAGAAGTAAGCCTAAATGCTTAGGTACTAGTATAAGCTTAGGTGCTTGTACATAAATTGGCTTCAAAACACTAAATATGGAAAATAATAAAATTTTAATCATGCGAGGTATAATAACTAATAATAAAGAAAACATCATTGTTCATGCCAACGATTTTAGTTTGTCAAACTATATATATGCAAGTTATATAAAAATTTAGGGACAAAATGTATATAATTGTATATTATTCTAAAAAGATTGTAATCAACATTGAATTTTTTTCATAAATTTTTTTAAAAATGAAATAAAATAAATTGTGATCGGGAACTAAGAACAATTGACTAATCATTTTATACAATTGATTGATGCAGAAAATATATGCCTATAGCCACCTTGAGGGAAACATCATCTTACTTAAAATTGGCTTATAAAAAATACTAGCGCTTATATTTAATTGCCTGAGTCTTTTGTTTATAATCAAGAAAAGTAAATAAATAGACACCTTTTTAACATATAAATATTTTTTAATTATATATGTTAAATCTATCATACATAAATAATTAATCAAATCACTACAAAAAAATATAGTTCTTTTCTGGCGGTTTTATTTTGGCAGTCTCAATAAACCGCCACAAATGTTAATTTTTTTTTTAAAAAGCTAACCACCAGTCATCAATTACGCGTGTCACAGTACCGGTCACCGATTTCAAAATTTTAAATATAATATATTATTTTTTTAAAAAAATGCAACAGAGACCGTACGCGTACAATGTATTATATATAGAAAAAAAACCTGCAGTGTCGTGACCCACACTCCAGCATCCAAACTCCAGTACCCATAGTCTATCACCCACACTCATTTAGGGTTCATTGGAAGCATTTTTCTCAGGTTCAATTTTCCGATCTGGAAGCACTCATGGCTCGTTAGTGGTAAAGAATCTTTTGTTCAGAATTATTTATCCCAGGTTCCTGAGAATGTCTTCGTCTTAGGGTTTGCACTTCTCTAAAGTCAACTCTGTTTCTATTTCTGAGATTCATTCATTCGGTGCTCGAATTAACGATAGTAATGTGTATGTTAAGCTTCCATTTCCATAAAGAAAATGAATCACCTCCGTCTTTCTTCACCACTTTCAACATTATTATTATTATTATTATTATTATTATTATTATTATTATTATTATTATCTTTTTCCATAGTAATTACATATTGTATTATTTTAATTTTGTTTTCCTTGTTTGTAACAATTTTTGGGATGTGTAATTTTCTTCTTCTTTCTGTTTTGTCAAATAGTGAGAGTTATGAATGGGGCGTAAGAGGAAGAATTGATCTAACAGTGCCACAGTTATACACATTTTATCTATCTACTTGCTTTAGACTCAACAAAAGTACTAGTAGCTTTAGTTAGTTGCTTGAAGCATGAGTTAGTTGCACTATATATCTTGTGTATGAAGTTTGGAAGCTTATAATTCATTGATGAGATTCTCTTGTCCTTTATCATTGCCTGCCACCTAAAAAGCAGTGTTATTTTGTGTGTTATTCTGTATTGATAAGGAAGCCCATCAACCTTTCTGACTTTTATGCTCCGGATTAGTCTTTCTGGTTACTTACTTTAGGTAATATTAATGTTAATTGTTAGCATATTTAAACTGTAAAGGATTATATTCACCAAATATGAAGATTCAAACCAGTACAATGCATTGCATGATGTTGAATTGGTTTTCTTCATTATCAATTCCACGGTTGAAATGGTTTTCTTCAACACCTAGTACTACATGTATACAGTAAAAATGCTTTGAAATGCTTTGGATTTGAGCACCCTGAATAAAAGACACTCTGGAATCCAGATAGGTGATAGAATGAGCAGTTTTTCTGTTTCAAGTGCATATGAAAGGATAATAATTTTCAATATTCAAATAGTGGAGGCTTTTGGAGGAAAACATGTAAGCTTTAATACCAATATACATACATATATATATATATATATGGTAGCTTCAAACTAGTGAGAGGGTCCAAGTGTTTATTTGGCAAACAGCTCATGCTAGATTGCCTACTAAGATGGGGATCGAGTTCTCCTTTTTGTTTTCATTGTCATTCCTTAGAAGAATATATTTTACATGTTCTTTGTGATTGTCCTTCAGCCTTTACTGTTTGGATTTGTCTTGTGGAACCTGAATTTAGAAATGTTTTTTATGTGTGATAAATTCTTTGTATTAGAGGACAGAGAAACCTCCAAATAAGAATAACAAGAGAGAGAAATCATACAATATTCAGCATTTCTATAGCTAGGCTAATTTCCTTATTCTAATAGAATGACCCCATTCACTAACAGACCTAGTCTGCCTATATAAGTAATAGACATATTCAGTTTCACACAGTTTTGCTTAATACTCCTCTTGGGCCTATGTTGGACTTCCTCATTTTTTGCATTTGGGCCGCAACATCATTGATCATATCAGTTTTCTTTACAATTGGATTAATCTTAATCTTGATAATTTTATGGGAAGCAAGAAAGATAAATGTTTGTATTAGTAGTGGTTGAAGTTTATGGTACCTCACTGTTTCAAGGCACTTACTAGTAGGTATTTGAGGTAGTATTTTTAACTTTTCTTTGTTTGGTTGTTATACTATTGGGGATTTATTATTACATAACTCAATCTGTCTCATCGCTCTTGGTGGTTCTTCCTTCATTGTTCACTAAACTTCAGCCTAATTTCTATATTTAGTGATTCATTTCCTAGGAGTACCTTTGTTAGTGATGGTGGATTTAATTTAATTACTATATATTAATGATAAATGGTATATTCTCAATATATTAATGTTGTTTATATAAATGGTAATTTACTATTATTCCTTTAGTATTATAAATAAAATGTGCCAAACTAGTATTAAATGTGGCTATGATGGAAGAGGCCATGGGAAATGTTCATATGGTACTTAGATACTTGCATGAAGCTCTTAAATGCAACAAAAAATTGATAGGAGCATATCATATACAGGTCTCTCTTTCTCTCCCTCCCCCCTTTCTTCCCCCATGGATGAAACAATTCTTTATACAATATTTTCCAAGTTATAGACTGCCACAAGCTATCATGCCATAGCTATAGCTCTTTCATTGATAGATGCATTTTCTCTGGGTGTGCAACTTGAGCAAACTACACTAAAGATACTTCAAGCAAAGCTTGGATCAGAAGATCTTTGTACACAGGTCATTTCCTTTTCTGATAGTAATACTAGAATAAGTCAAAAGAATATTGGTCTAGGATTGAACTACGCATTGGCAAAATATGGGAATTGATAGATTGTTGTCTAATGTGACCATTTTTCATGAAAGTTTTTTTCCCAATGCAGGATGTTGCCGCATGGCTTGAGTATTTTGAATCAAAAGCCATAGAGCAACAAGAAGTAGCTAAAAATGGAACTCCAAAGCCTAATGCATCCTTTGCAATTAAAGGTCACCTAAGGTACTAAATGTAACGACCCACCTCGTCGCTACGATATCACTAACTTTAGATCGTACAATTTCAATTTTAATATGAAAACTCCATTAATTTGATTATGAAAATGGTAGTAGTTTTATTTTCCCGCGATAATACCATTATTATACACGATATAATTACAGAATTGAATACACATGTATGCATATATTGAACCAGTACATATCATTTACATATCAAAATTTAATTTGGTTTTACATATATTTACACATGGAATCTTACATGACCAACAAAAGAATCAAGGGACTAACTAAGAAAGGGTTGATTAATAAAACACAACTCTTTTCCAAAACGAATTTCAACGTTATCACGTCGGTTTGACGACTCCAACCAAAAAGAAGATCTCCCTCCAAGGTCATCTATTACTGCTCATCTGCTCCCACGAACAAAGGTCTGTGATCATCAAAGGTACCAACCACACAGTACAATAAATGCAAGGGTGAGTTTATTATATAAAACAAACAAATATCAGATAGCAGCAATTGGGAAGGAAACAACACAAATCACCACAATTATTACCACAAACTCATCATTCCATTACACATTCAACAAAAACAATCATCCAATGCATTCCACAACTCAAACAATCATGTTCAGAATGATGTATGCATCTGACTCATCACTTAGCATGCAATGTGATATCATCCTCATGGAAATAGCCTCTCTCAGGAAAATGATGCAGTAGCTCGTCGAGGTCACCCTGTCGTGTGCACTGGTCGCTCCCCCCCATGATGATCAGCCCTGAGTCACAAGGGAGTTCCAAACAGAGTGATGCCCCCTAGTACCCTCGTACTTACTTCCACCATTCTATTTCCATCCATGAAATATGAAGTATGAACATGGGCACCATCAATGCAATAACCATGGATAGATAGGGACCGGAATTTTAAACAATCCTTTTCTTTCTTGGGATGCTTAAAATTCGTAAACCCACCCTCGCAAGGTTATCCAGTCATGCACCCCCACGTACATACACGACATCACCGATACACTAACCATGGATAGATAGGGACCGAAATTGTAAACAATCCCATTCTCTCTTAGGTTGCTTAAAATTCGTAAACCCACCCTCGCAATAACTGGTCAATGTACCCCAGGTGGACATACACAATATACAACCATAGGCACCATCAATGCACTGAGTATGGATAGCTAGGGACCGGAATTTTAAACAATCTCATTCTCTCTTAGGATGCTTAAAATTCGTAAACCCACCCTCGCAAGGTTATCCAATCAGGCACCCCCTATGGTATTCATGTATATCCACATCACACAATGACATTATTCACATCAATATTATTTCTCATCAATGTCATTATCAATATCCACATCCTGTCATCTCCATCTCATCAATAACATCAACGTCATTTCATTTCAACATCATTATCATAACACCAATATCATCTCATTTCAACATTATCAACCACATTAACATTATCTCATTTAAACATCATAAACCACATCATCATTATATCATTCAATCATCACCAATACATCAATAACATCTCATTTCAACATTATCAATGACATCAATATCACCTCATCCATCCACAATCCATATTACCATGAGATTGGTATTTTAGGAAAATTCTAAATTAAAGAGGAGGACTACAATATAGAAAACACACTCTTATGCCCATTTAAAAATTTAATAAAGAATTAAATAGGAAAACATATTATAAAATTTTGGATAGAGTCTCCTTTGTAATTAAGACCTTTCCCAAAAATCTAATCAATTACAACAATATCATCATTCACAGTTTCATCCATCAATAACAAATTCATCGCATCCCATTAGTTAAAAACACAATTTTTCTTGAAAACGAGCACACAATAGGAACAAGCATACATCAATGATTGATATATCGCATCCTATTAGTTTAAAACATATATTTTCTTGAAAAACCAGCACACAATAGGGATAGGCAGTTATCTTCATAGTTGGACTCCCTGGCCCCCAACTATGGTATCTAAACTATCGCCAAAATTATAAACTCCCCTTACCTAACTAGGAGTTCTCCTGTTAAAATCTCAGTGTTGTTTTGAGATCCTTCAATATGCATGTTTTCGTCCAAACATAGAGCTCTATATATCAAATCGAAGACAATTTAATATAGATTTCCAAGATAAGATCAATATTAACATTTGGGTTCAAATACCCACTCAAATCAAAAAGGTCTAAAAGGGTGTTTTGGAAGTTTACATCAAAAGACATCATTTTGAAATTCCAATCACACCAATGAGATTGGGGCTCAACAAGGACTACATAAATGACATCAATTTCATCAAAAGGAGACTTTTACAACATCTCATTTTCAAAGGGTTTTTCAAAGGAAGTGTAAAACTCCCAACAACGATACCCAAAACACAAGAGACACTAAGAGAAGCTTAACTAGCTAGAAGAAGACAATGGAAACCAAGGTTACCTCAAAGAAACCAAGAAAGGAGGATTGAAGGCTCCATTCTCTACCGAAACTTTGAGAAGAGTTTTGAAGATTCCGCTCCGATTAAAGTGTTCCTCTTCGTGCGGTGGTCCAACGGCAAACGACGGTGCCTCGTGGTGGTCTCCGGTGGCTATGGATGGTGGAGGAGGATGGTGGGAGGTTGGGGAAGCTTTGGGAGAATAAAAATCTTCCATTTTCGTGGTCTGGAAGCTCCTGTCCATATTTAACGCCAACTTCACTCGCATAGGCGAGCAAAAATGCCTGCAAAATTCGCCTGGGAGAGCTGACCCGATTTTAGGATTTCTGCTTCAGTGAAAAATTAATTTCTCAGGCTCCAAAGCTTATGTGGACAATCCCAACGGTCAAAAGTTACATATGTAAGTTAGAAACCCATATTTAAAATTTGAAAGTGATCCAACGGTTAACCAATCCAAAATGATGATTTTACTAAAACAGGTTTTGGGTCAAACTCGGAATCACTCAAATACAACGCATCTCAAACAAACTCCACATAACTTGACCTCTACACCAAGCAATTGCACATGGATAGTTCACATAATATTTCAACTAATCCTAATTAATAAAATTAATCAAATTATACAAGGAATACATCACACATATATCTTAAGTTATCGAAATTTCAGGGTGTTACACTAAACATGGCATCCCCCATTTACTGTGTTTCAAATAGATTATGTTTCAGGGTACATATATATTTAACCACTTTCTTGCAGCGTGTCAGATCTATTGGATTTTATTAGTCTGGATTTTAATCTCATTCTTTTTTAGTCAGCTTAATCCCCCCATATTGTTTGAGACATTGTCTCCAAAAATTTATCTACGGATGAAGCTTTTAATTATTTATTGACACAATGTCAACACCTTTGTTCATTTCTGTTATTTTATCTATCAATGTCAAATATAACTTCAGCATAAACTTATTCAAATGACATGCCAGTTTGTTTCTTCTTATTTTCTTGCTTTTACTATTAGCTTTAGTGTGAACTTAGATACAAGTTATTGGATTTTTTTTTCTTAACATTTCAGTTCTATCATATGAAAGATGTTAACTTGGCTACAATTCAATGTGTCATTTACACCATTAGTCAAAACTATTTGATTGCATCAACCAATATATTGTTGATTTTTCTTATCTTCAGAGTGCACTTGTTTTTTTATCTAACTTATTATTTGACAAATTATGTCTTTTGTAGAAACTTGATATCTCAGGTTGTCAAAACATAAGTCACGTTGGGTTATCAAAGCTAACAAGCATTTTTGGAGGTTTAGAGAAACTCATTTTGGCATATGGTTCTCCTGTAATTTCGCTTTCCCTTCTCTCTCCCTGTATGGGTGCAATGTTTTTTAACTTGGTGGATGAATATTTCAATTGTAACTAATTCTTGGCATTTGATTACCTAGGTCACTCTTTCTCTTGCTGATGGTTTGAATAAAATTTCAATGTTGCAATCAATTGTATTAGATGGCTGCCCTGTTATTTCTAAAGGATTAATGGCCATTGGATTTCACTTATGGAGCTTAGTCTAATAAAATGTTTGGGAGTGACAGATGAAGCACTCTCGTTCCTTGTGTCAAAACACAAAGATTTAAGGAAGTTTGATATCATATGTTGTCGCAAGATAAATGATGTTTCCATTGCCAGCATTTCAAATTCATGCACAGGTCTAACTTCTCTCAAAATGGAGTCATGTACACTAGTTCCAAGTGAAGCATTAGTCTTGATTGGAGAGAAATACCATTATCTTGAGGAGCTTGACCTAACAGATAATGAAATTGATGATGAAGGTTTGCCTCTGCCTCTCTTCTTTGAAGACATTAAATACAACATTAGCTGTTATACTTACCTTGTCTTTCTGCGGGTCTTATGTCCATTTCTTCTTGTTCTAGGCTCTCCAACTTGAAAATAGGAATATGCCTGAACATAACTGACAGAGGACTTACCTATGTTGGCATGCATTGTCAAAATTAAAGGAGTTGGATCTATATAGGTTTGTGATTCATATTCATATTCATGAGTATTTGCTTTTCTTCTCATAAGATGAATTGTCTATCCATTGTTTTAATTTTTATTTTAGCAACAACTAGTATGACTATCGAATCAGGTTCAGTTGTCAACTGTCAAGTTTAAAATAAAATTATGGGATATAAATTGCCATAGTAGTTGGTATTCAATATTCATGTATAAATATTTGAAATATTTAAGGCATTTAAGTCTAGCTAATTGGCTTTAGTTAAATTTCATAGATTGATGTTTAAACAAGTCTAACAACAGTGTCAGACCTACCTCATCTAAAACAAGGCATACAAATATTTTTTGATTTTTTTTATCCAAACATACAGTCTTGAGGTGTGTTTAGGAAAATGTTACTGTCTTGGAAACCATTTGGTCTATTATTATTTCTAACTATCTTTTGTCCTTTTGGTGATAGGAGATTCGCTTATATCCTGTTAGGTACCTCAAAACTGAGCCTTCAATCAAAGTTGTGTTTAAATATGATAGTAGTAAAATCATCATACACACTGATCAATTCGATTGGAATAACGCCCGAAGCACAGTTGCCAAGGTTTTATTTCCCACTTCAAAATATCTGCAATTTTGATTTGGACAAAATTTAGATGCCATTTTTTTGGATATTTTTAGTTTTCTCTCATTAGAATTATAGTTTTATCTTGGTAGTCTTTAGTAATCTTCAATGCATACCTTACATGAATTATCAATATGATACTTTAATTCTAGTCAGAGAGTAAAAGAAATTGTATTTAAGCTTTTCACCTTAATAATAATTTAAGGGAAGGCAACTATTTGATGTTCATATTTATTGAACTTAGCCAATATGCAATTTCAGGAGGATCTCTATTACCCACATCCTTCTTGATGTAATGTCTACAACCATTAGACATTAATTTTCCCAAATCTACCTTCAATGAAACCCAATCTTCAAGCAAACCTCAAGAATTCTAACTTATGCACTTTCACAAGAATTTGGGGTTGTTTTTAAGCTTTTTAATTCAGCAGTGGAAGATGGAAGAGAGATTAAGAATGACAATGGATGGCACCATGGAAAAGCTTTCCAATAAGCCTAGGAAGAATCACCACAATAGCATTGAGATGCCATTGATAAGATCAAGAAGTTCTTACACAAAAACAAGAGAGAAACTCTCACGACAATTTTCAGAATTGTATTAATGAACCAAAGTTAGTTACAATCAGTTTTGGCACCTTATAAAAATCACAAAATTACAAGCTAAATGTCACTAAATGTAAGGAAAATGAAAATTGAAACGAAGCCCAAATGAAGCCCAAATGAAGCTTTAAGTGCAAGCTTCCTTAAAGTGACCCTTGGCTGCTCAACATGCGCAGTGCAGTTTCAACGTTGAAGTAATGGATTAATTCGCACTTGTAATCGATTAAAACAGAGTTATTTAAAATTTTCATACTCATGTAATCGATTATAGCTATCTTGTAATTGATTAAAACAGACATACACTATTTTACAAAGTGCCTTGGTAATCGATTACAAATCGTTGGTAATCGATTACCAGAGATTGTTTTGTGTCTTTTCCAAGCTGGTGTGCTTCTTTATGCTTGTCTAAGTTGGGTTAGATGTGGTCTTGAAGTGCTTGAGTCCTAACTCTTGTCATTGGTCCTTTAAAGCTCACCAAAGGAAGTGCTTCAAGCTCTCCTTCTAGACCTTTAGCTTGCTATGGACCTCCATCATCCCCTCATTCTTGAGAGAAACTTGTCCTCAAGTTTTCTTCCTCACTTGTACTTGGCAACTCAAGTTTGTAAGCATTGTTGTTGAAGATGTAGCCTTTTCAGTTGTTCTTGTATCTCTTTTTCTTCCATGGAGGAAGTCTCACCACTTCCTTGAAGAAGAGATTGGCTATTTCACAAGCATCATCACTCTTGTGACAAAGAATGAAGTGTGCCATTTTTGAGAACCTATCAACAACAACAAAGATAGAATCCTTCCTCTCTTGAATCTTGGAAGACCAAGCACAAAATCCATAGAAATGTCAACCCAAGGGGAGTTAGGAATAAGCAAAGGTGTATATAAATCATGAGGCATTAGTCTAGATTTAACTTTATGACAAGTAATACATTGAGATACAAGCTTATGCACCTCATGCCTCATCTTTGGCCAATAGAAAGGTTCATGTAAAATAGCCAAAGTTTTACCTACACCGAAGTATCCCATGAAATTGTTCTCATGAGCTTCCCTCATGAAAAGTTCTCTCAAAGACCTTTAAGGAACACATAGTTTCTTTTCCTTTTCAACATGTAAACAAAGAGAGTTAGAAACCATATAATGAAGAGGTTGACTTGCTAATAACACTCTCTTGACATCTTTTCCTCTCAAGAACAAACTCTCTTTAATCTCATGAATTTTTTTGCTCTCATATTCTTTCACTTTTCTTTTCTTTTCACTAGTGTTTCACTTGGGTAGCTCACTATTTTTGCCTTTATCAAGTGCAGTATTTTTTTTCAACTCTTGAATTTTTTTTCTTTCATCTTTATTTGATCCTCACACACTTGTCTAGGAGTCAAATGCCTCAAAATAATTTTCTTTCCTAAACGCTCAAACTCAAAAGTGTTCTTCACTTGAAGAACTATTTGAGCCACTTGAAGACTCGCTCCTTATACCTCCATCTTCAAGCAAAATCATAGTTCTCTTGGTGGGACATTGGGAAGCAATGTGACCCTTACCAAGGCAATTAAAAAACTTGATATTGCTTGATCTTTTAGGAGTTGGATCCATAAGTTTTTTGCTTGGGCTCTCCACCCTTTCTTCCTTGTTTTTCACATGAGAAACCTTTCTTTTAGGCTTGTCTTTCCAGCTCGAAGTTGCAACCCCATGTGTCTTGAAAAAGGAAGCTTTTTCTCTTTTTTATTTGTTGCTCCACCCTTGGAGCTTTGTGGACTAGCTCCTTAATTGTTGCATATGAGTGTAGCTCCATCACATCTTGAATTTCTCTATTCAAGCCATGAAGGAATCTAGCCATTGTTGCTTCTTGGCTCTCCACAATTTCATCCCTTAACATCATCAATTCCATTTCCTTATAGTAGTCATCAACATTTTTGTAGTCTTGGAAATGTCTTTGGAACTTGTTGTGTACTTCTCTTACATAATAAGTGGGAACAAATCTTCCTCTCAAGCATGCCTTCAAGTCATCCCAAGAATTTACTCTTTGCCTCCTGCTCCTCCCTATATCCATTTGAATTTGGTTCCACCATGTCAAAGTATAGCCACCAAATTCTAGAGTTGCTAGAGTAACTTTCTTTTATTCATCAAATTGTTGGCATGAGAAATTTGTTCTACTTTCATCTCCCACCCAAAGTACTCTTCAGATCATTATTGCCAAGGAATTTTGGAATTTTTATTTTCACTCCAATCAATCATCCATTCCTCCCTTCTCTTTTTTCTCTCCCTTCTCTCCTAAGCCTCCAATCTTCCTCATCTCTATTGTCCCTTCGAGGATTGTATCTCCTATTTTCTCTTTCATTGTTTTCTCTCCTATCCTCCCTCTCACTCCTCTCATCATAATAATTTCTTCTATGAGAGGAAGCATACTCACTCACCCTCCTACTACTATGAGCCTCTCCATCCACACTACCATTTGGACTACTCCCCTCAAATCTTGCATCCATTTTGTTTTGTCATGGCTTCCATCAACCTAAAGGTCTTAGTTGACAAAGCCTCATCTCGTATTGAGCTTATCCTTCAAAAGAAATGGTTAGCAAAAACACAAGTATATAAGAAAATTCTCACCCCTCTCTAAGTGTTTACCACTCTCACTCGTGTCTGAACACTTTCTAGGCTTTTTCTATAATGTTCTCTCTTGCCTTTTTCCACTCTTATTCCTCTCTATAGTTCTTAAGCAAAAACTTCTAATCAAATCAAGCTTCTTTACTATAGTGAAATAGGAAATGATTCTAGGCTAGACTCAAGAGTCCAAGAACAAGAAAACTCTAAGACAAAACCTTGAAAATTTTAAGAGACAAGCAACAAAAGAAAATGTTTAGAAAAGCACAACTCTAATTGGAATTTATGAGACAACTCAAGGAATACTATGGGTTGTACCAAACTACACAACGGGATTATGCTAAGTAAATTCAATTGCTAGAAGCCAAATTTCATAAAATTTGCATGTCATACAAGTTCATTTGATTTTGTAGTTCAATGGAAATTTGAACTTGTAGCTTTTGTAACTTTGTTTTGCTTCTAAATTCTATTTTTCTTTGTATTTTTTCAGCCACAATTCAATAATGTCTTTGGTTGTACCAAAATGTTTCTCTTTTTTGTAAGCCTTTGTTTTTCTTTTGCACAAGTTCAAAATTTATTAAGGAAATTCAATGAATCCCTAAAAGCAATGTATAACAATTGTAAAATTTGTTTCTAACAACTCAATTCAGTTTAGGCATGAGATTAGAATCAAAACAAGTGGTCATACAACACAACAAACACTACAAACAAAATTTAACAAGAACCAAAGCTAGAAAATTAGAAAAAATATCAAGAACACATGAAGAACATGTAGAACATGAACACATGAAACTTGAAGGAAACACAAGAGTTATGTGGTGGAACACACAACAAGCCCACACCACCAAGAATCAAATGAAAACAACAAGAAAAAAGGAATTGAAATGAATTTTCGTTTTTCAGCTTTGGTGCAGTTTTTTTACCTTTGAAGAACTTTTAAAACTGAACTTGAAGAAGAACTCCACAAGGATTAGGCTCTAGATACCACTTGATGTAATGCTTACAACCATTAGACATTAAGTTTCTCAAATCTACCTTGCAATGAAACCCAATCTTCAAGCAAACTTCAAGAACTCTAACTTCTGCACTTTCACAAGAATCTAGGTTATTTTTTAAGCTTTTTAATTCAGCAATGGAAGGTGGAAGAGAGATTAAGAATGACAATGGATGGTACCATGGAAAATCTTTCCAATAAGCCTAGGAATAATCACCACAATATCATTGAGATGCCATTGATAAGACTCAAGAAGTTCTTAAACAAGAACAAGAGAGAAACTCTCACAACAATTTTCAGAATTGTATTAATGAACCAAGGTTAGTTACAATCAGTTTTGGCACCTTATAAAAGCCACGAAATTACAAGCTAAATGTCACTAAATGTAAGGAAAATGCAAATTGAAATGAAGCCCAAATGAAGCTTGAAGTGCAAGCTTCCCTAACGTGACCCTTGGCTGCTCAACATGCGCAGTGCAGTATTAACGCTGAAATAATCGATTAATTAGCACTTGTAATCGACTAAAACAGAGTTATTTACAATTTTCATACTCATGTAATTGATTACAGCTATCTTGTAATCGATTAAAATAGATAGACATTATTTTACAAAGTACCTTGATATTCGATTACAAATAGTTGGTAATCGATTACCACAGACTGTTTTGTGTCTTTTCCAAGCTAGTGTGCTTCTTCATGCTTGTCCAAGTTAGCTTAGATGTAATCTTGAAGTGCTTGAGTCCTAGCTCTTGTCATTGGTCCTTTAAAGCTCACAAAGGAAGTGCTTCAAGCTCTCCTTCTAGACCTTTAGCTTGCCATGGACCTCCATCATTCTGATTCAAGATATGTTATGGGCATCCCTTCATCACATGGCAAAGCCTCTTCATAATTGTTGTCCTTTCTCCATGTTGAGAGAGAAGGCACTAGAAATTGTAATTTATCATATTCGTTATGAGGACAAGAACAGTGGATACCTTTGTATTGGTAGTGTAGAGAAGGTAAACATAATAACAATCTTAACCATTAAATAATAGTATTATTACTATTTAGAGGTTGATTTCTAAATGGAGTTAGTCACACATGTCAGTTATTATGTTTGATTGCACGTTGGGTCGAAGATCCAAACTCAGAGGCATACAAGCTTCATTTAGCCAGAATCCCTGATTACTTTTGGCTTGCAGAAGATGGATTGAAAATCTAGGTTAGTATAACTATCACCTTTATATTATTTATCAAAATCTAAAAATTGGAAAAGTCACTGCTGTAAAAAAATAACAGATAGGAAATGCACTTATGTTACTTCACTAAAAAAATTGCAGAGTTTTGGTCCACAATTGTGGGATGCTACATTAGCTATACAAGCAATAATATCATGTGATTTGAGTGAAAAAGTATGGACCTACACTTCATAAAGCACACCACTTTGTCAAGGCTTCCCAGGTTAGACTTAATATGCATATTGCATACATAGACGTGAAGAATCCTAAGAAGCTAAGAATTAGAACCATGATGAGAGAGTTAATGCCAATTTTTTTTCTTTATTGAAGGTACTTAAAAATTCATTAGATGATTTCAAAGCAATACATAGACAATCTTGTTGTACACAGTCTGGTTATGTGGTCTGTCAGCAAAAATGGTAATTAATTTATATAAGAGATAGAAATTTAACAAGTTATCTTAATTTTTATACTTAATCAAATAGTAATGAAAATAATTATAGAACTAATGGAAATGATTAAACTAGAGAAAGATTATTATGAATTTTTTGATTAAAAAAATACTATTTTTGGTGGGAAAAAATGAAAACTCTGTGGCGGTTTTTAGCCACCACAATATTTTTTGTGCGAAAATAAAAAAAACAAAAATAAATTTTGTGACAGCTTTTAGCCACACAATATTTTTGACGAATTTACCAGCGTTCATCGAAAAGCCGCCACAAATATTTCTGGTGTTGGTACTTCTGATAGTTGATCCTGACTGTCAGAAATGAATTTTGTGGCGGTTTTTAGCCGCCAAAAATGGCCTTTTTAACCTCCACAAATTTATCATTTTTTTTTGTAGTGAATTATAATTGTATGAATTGTCTTGTTAAAAAAAAAACAATGAATTGTGACATGCATCAAAATAATCAAGAAAGGTTATTTGTCTATTTATGTAGTTGTGTCTTCGTTAATTTGAATGCCTTTAAATATTTCTGAAATAATTTCATAATAGGACAACATTTTCCTTTCCTTTCTCAAAGTCGATGAGAAGTATGCATTTAAGATAGAAGTTTTTACTGTATATCTAAAAACATATATTTATAGAAAAAGTTGAGACTTATTTTTCATGAGTTCATACTGGTTTATTTATGTTCTGTCACGAATAGTCCTATCTATTAAAATGTTTTTTTTTTTCAAATAGAAATACAATGGTTTCACCCATTCGTTTAAATTCTTTGAACTATGATATGTTTAATACATATATCTATAATCACAAGATAAATATTTTAAGACTAAAAAATTACTATAACTAATGTTTAAGTATATCAATGCAAGATCAAGGAACAAAATTTCTAATAACATAAGCTTGATTCAAAAGATTTACATTAACAAAAGATAGTTATAACATAAGCTTGGTTCCTTATATTTCTTTTTTTTATTAAAATTAGTTTGACCATTTATCTTTAAAATACTTATTTTGCTCCTTTATCTCTTAAATTTGGGTCAATATTGCCCTTTTGAAACACTGATATTTTCTTTTTTAGGACATGATTTTGAATGTCTTCTTAATTGATTCAAGATGTGAAATTTGTCTCATTAAATTAACTTAAACAAAAATTACGAATCCTAACTACTGTTCAAACTAAAAGGATCGATAATAAACATGGTGAAAATTGCGTGAAATGTAAGACCATGAGCAATTGAAAAAAAATATGATATTAGATTTTTTTTTTTAAAAAATGATTGCTAGTGAGACTCACTTTTTATGTGATTCCACGATATTTATGATCCTTTTTGGTTTAAACATTAAGTGAGTTCCATAATTTTCATGTAGATAAATCTAATGGGACAAGTAATTAAGTGATGTAAAGAGGGTTATGCTAGGGTTTTGCGAAAACTTTTAAAAGAGGAAAATAACTTGTTTGATCGAAGCAAAAAAAAATCAAAGACGACGGTACTAGGTTCTTTGGGTCCTTGTTAAATCGTAGCTTTTATTCGTAGGTGGTTGGAGAAGATAAGCTTAAGGTATAGAGGAAGCACATTTTAAGAAAGCTACTTTGGGAGGGAGTGCCAATGATTTTCCACTCCATAGTAGCATGAGTCTAAAGGAGAGACAAATGAAGATGATGAATTTGAAGATGATGAGATGGAGCTTAGAATGGAAAAGCAAAAATTAGGGCAATATGATTGCTCATCTTTCATTCTTTCTGAAAGGGAACAAGAAAGAATTTGAAGGCCATGGAAGTCAGAAGTGGATGTAAAATTGTTGGGAAGAAAAATAGGGTTTAAAGCAATGGAAGCTAGACTAAACCAGATGTGGGTGAAAAAGGGATCATTCAAATGCTAAACATACGGAATGATTTCTTTCTGGTCCACTTCATTAACAAGAATGACATGGTTAAAGCACAAACAGAAGGGTTGTGGCTTATCTTTAACCACTACTTCATTGTTAGAGAGTGGACTGAAAATTTCCACTCAACGAGTGTAGCTATCGAGAGTGTAGCAGAATAGGAAAAATGAGACAAATGGCGAAAGTAGACCAGAATACCCTAACTCAGGAAAGGGGAAGTATATCCATTTGTGTGTGGAGGTTAGCTTGACAAAACCATTGTTATCATTGTTTGAGCTAAACCAACATTATTACAAAATTGAATATGAAGCTTGCATTTATACTTTGCCTTGGGTATGGAAGGTTTGGTCAATATGTGGATGGATGTCCTGACAAAGGCAAACCAAACACATGGCAAGGAGAGCACCACCAACAAGGGAATGGGGACAAACAAACAAAGGAGCAGCAAAGGCCTTTAGAAGGACTTTGACTATTGTGAAAAAGGCCAGGAAGAGTTAAAAGGGGGAAAGAGAATAAGCGACAAGCCAAGGAGGATATCAACAAAAAATAGGATCTCGATATGACCTTCTAAGGGAGCAAGAGGGAAATGTTGAGCTGGACATGCAAACTATTGTTGGATGGATTATTGTTGCTTCGAGAACTTGTTGGGAATAAATGTGTATGCCCAAGATTCAATCCAACATGTTATCAATTTTAGTAGAGAATTGTTTTTTATTTTATTATCATATTTATTATTTTTATTAAATTATTAATTTGACAAGTCCTTGAATAAAATTAGAGACTTTTTATCATGATAGAGATTATGATAATGAGAAACAAGCCCTTTATAATGTTAATCTAAATTGTTCTTGATCATAGGATTATTGTGAATAGGATATCGATAATCCGGATAGACCAATATATATATGTAATGGTCTTTATTGGATAAAGATTAATAGATATCATTTATTAAATTGCATATATAGATGATGTACATGTGGATGTCATCATTGAACTTACTCAATTGAGAATTCCTAACAGTTAATATTACCTTGATATATCAATAGGAAGTTCTCAAGAATAAATAATAGTTTCCTTTGACTTGAGATTATCATAGTAATTAACAAGTTATTTATTATGTTTTTAATTTTGGACACCTAATATCTTAGGGCACTAGTTGAATGAATACTAGATATGATTAAATACTTGTAGAATTAATGATTAATCAAGAAGGAATCCATAAACTCTAAGTAATAAGTTTGAGCTCTATGATAGAATTAAAACCTTGGCTAGGCCAATTGAATGAAAGAAGAAAAGAGTTTCTTAAGTCATTTGTTGATTAATTGTGTTAGCTTATTAGAGTTTGACAATAATACTATACTCTAGAGTTAACCTTGAGCTGTTAAAGGTAAAAGATATTACTTCATGCTATTTGGATGTTAAGGAGTGTTGCTAGACACTTACATTGATTAGTAAATTAATTATGATTAATTTACTACTGGTTTAGTATTGAACTTATGGGGTCACACACAAATGAATGTTTCAATCTTTGCAAAAGAAAAAATAATTTATTTGATAATTAAATTAGAGAATATAATTTAATCAAATAAATATTTTAGTGGGATATTATTATATTCTTTGCTAGCACCAAGAATGTAATTAATATAAAAAAGAGTATTATAGGAATAACATTTTATTGCTACAAATCAGGATTAGACCATGTGATTAGTTATTGTAATTAGTCATGTGATTAATTGTGAGTTATCTTTATCTTATATCAGGAAGCTTCTTAAAATAAAAGATATGAGATAGTTTCTATTTTTATGAAGATAAAGAGATGTGAAATTATTTTAAGTGTTTCCTTTTTTCTCTATGAGAAAAAAGGTCCAAATCCATATCTCTTTAACATTATAAGTAAAAGCATTTACCTGAAAGTAAAGTGTACCAAACACAAACTAGAAAAGTTCAAACCTAGTTTTAGACCTGAAAAGTAAAATGAGAATTTACTCTTTCGAGTTCCACTCATCAAAAAGTTGATAGCAGATATTGGTCTCGGTGTGGATACATGTAGAGTCTTCATACTATTGAAGAAAAATTTTGGTGCTTCGGGAATGAACATCCGGGTACACAAATTTATTTTTCTCTATTTATTATCTGTTGTATATTTTGAATACAAAACATATCCTAATTTTTCGCTACAAGTGTTGGGAACACTTCTTTGTAACTATCAATTGGTATCATAGCCTTGGGTCTTTTGTGTTTAAAATTATATTGTGAAATGTATATTTCTTCTAAAAGTGAATATGTTTTTTGCTCAGTGCCATCAAGCGTATTGAAATTGTTGTAAAAATATGTGATTTGTTGAATCTGAAACATGTCGAGATGCATAGTCATTATATTGGATTATTAGGTATGTGATATGTGTATTTTTTGGGAAGAGAAGAAAATCTGATCCAAATATAATGCACCGTGTGTGCTCTTTTTTTTGTTATAAAACCTTTTATTGCATTCATTATGAATATATTGTGATTTAAGCTTGATGAAATATCTTTGACTTGATTTGTTAAATCTGAAATTTATATTCAATTGTTGGTTTATGCTTAATAAGTTTTGTATATTTGACATGTGAATCAAGATTCTAATATATACTTTAGATTATTGTTATTATATTATATCTTGTATAATATGATGATTGCAATGAAAGTAAAAAATAATATATCTTGATCATCGTGTGATATTGGATTTGGTGTACATGTGATGTATTGAGATTTGTTTATTATATATTGGGTATGTAATAGTATTTTTTTCACGTATTGAAAGGTATACAAATATAGATAAAATATGTAAATTATAATATGTTAAGGTAATATTTATTAAATGTAACATGTTTTCAGTAACTTTGAAGATGAAAACTATTGTCTTCAACATTGTTATATAAATTGATGACTTTGGTATAGTTGAGTATATCAAATGTTAAAATCATGAAAACTTGTTCGATTAAATGTTAATGAGTTCATTCATTTTAAGTGAAATTATATTTTGTGTAATTTATAAAATGATTAGGCTCGACACTTTTCAATGTGAAGTTGTTCACAAAATATACATTTATATATTGTGATATATTTGTGTAGATGTTTAGAAATTCTGAAATTAATATCTCACGTTTTTTATGTGAATATTTATTAAATATCTAGGGAGATATTTTAATTAATCTATAATTCATTGTTGGTACGGATGTGTGAAATATCACATATATTGATGTGTCAATTTTGATTGGTGATTTCTTTTCATGATTGTTATTATATTATATGATTGCAATATATAGAGATATATGGCAAAAAATTATAAATAATACATTTAATTAAAAAAATTTGAGAAATGGTGCAGCTGGGGAAGTATTTGGGCAAATGGTGTACCTAAACACACCCTAGCCAGGCGTGTTGTAACACGCCCAAGCTAGGCGTGTTGCAACACGCCCAAGCTAGGCGTGTTTAGGTCACCAATTGCCTATAAATACCCCCCAAAATTCACTTTTTACCATTTCACCTTCTCTCTAAAATTTTGTCTGACTTCTCTCTAGAGTTTAGGAGGCGATTTTCTCTGAAGCGAAGCTCTGCCGACACCGAAGCCCTGCCGACAAGTAAGTCGATTTAACAATTGTGCACGATATTTAATCTGTTATATTTTTGTATTAGAAAATTGTTAGGACCATATGAACTTGTTAGCGACATTCATGTTAGGTTTAATGTGCGTTAGGGCTTGGTTTAATGTGTTCTGATTAGGGTTTAGGGCGTGAGTTATAAATTTAGGATTTATGGAGTTCGGCTTAGTGTTAGGATTTATTTTGTGATTAGGGTTTAGCGGTTAGGGTTTGGGGGTTAAGGATAATGGTTTAGTGTTCAGGGTGTGTGAAGGGCTTGGTTTAATGTGTTGTGATTATGGTTTAGGGCGTGGGTTACATATTTAGGGTTTAGGGCGTAGTTTACATATGTACGGTTTTTGGATGTCAGATTAGTTTTAGGGATCATTTTGTGATTAGGGTTTAAGTCTTTGGTTACAGATTTAGGGCTTAAGGGGTTAAAGATTTAGGTTTAGGATTTATGTTGCGATTAGAGTTTAGGGCTTGGGTTACAGATTTGGGATTTATGGATTGGGGTTAAGGATTAGGGTTTATGTTGTGATTAGGGTTAAGGACTTGGGTTACAGAGTTAGGGTTTATCGATTACGGTTTAGGTTTAGGGCTTTTGTTGTGATTAGGGTTTACGGCTTGGGTTACGGATTTAGGGTTTATGGATGTCTGCTTAGGTTTAGGGCTTCTGTTGTGATTAGGGTTTAGGGCTTGGGTAACACATTGAGGGTTTATCGATTTCGGTTTAGGGTTTAGGGCTTCTGTTGTGATTAGGGTTTAGGGCTTGGGTTACAGATGTAGGGTTTATGGATTCCGGTTTAGGTTTAGGGCTTTTGTTGTGATTAGGGTTTACGGCTTGGGTTACGGATTTAGGGTTTATGGATTTCTGCTTAGGTTTAGGGCTTCTGTTGTGATTAGGGTTTAGGGCTTGGGTAACACATTGAGGGTTTATCAATTCCGGTTTAGGGTTTAGGGTTTCTGTTGTGATTAGGGTTTAGGTCTTGGGTTACAGATGTAGGGTTTATGGATTCCGGTTTAGATTTAGGGCTTCTGTTGTGATTAGGGTTTAGGGCATGGGTAACACATTGAGGGTTTATCGAGTCGAGTTTAGGTTTAGGGCTTCTATTGTGATTAGGGTTTAGGGCGTGGGTAACACATTGAGGGTTTATCGATTCCGGTTTAGGTTTAGGGCTTCTGATGTGATTAGGGTTTAGGGCTTGGGTTACAGATTTAGGGTTTATCGATTCCGGTTTAGGGCTTCTGTTGTGATTAGGTTTATTATAACAAGTGCTTTGCTGCATTCGTTTGGCAAGTTGTTGAGAGCAGTTTCTGGGGATTAAAGGTTTACTTTGAGGACTAGGAGCATCATCTGATGAAGAAGGTGAATGGGAGAAAGACATGATCACACGTTTTCTTTCTTGTTTTGTTTTGCTTCTTCTCTGTGTATATGATGATGGACTTGGCACAAGTGGAAAATTTTGTTTATGGTATTTGTATTAGGGTTTATGGTTTAACGTTTTTGTTATATAAGAAAATTTTGTTTGAATCGTACATATTTTGTTTAACATGGTTTTAAATTTTTTGTATTTAAAGAAACTGATTAGACGGTTGATTCATCTTCTAATGATTCGTCGAGATCTGAATCCGATCATGAGGGTGAGCCTATGGATCCAACAGTCTATGTTGTTCCTACCCCATACAAGTAGGGCGCTTTGCGTAGGCGTACTCAGCGCACCCATGTTTCACAAGTTGTGTGGAACGAGGGGACAACTCGAGTATTGAAGACTCGACGTGGTAAGGTGACGGGGGGACCAGATCCCGACAATATACCTGATGTCGTTTGTGATATGTTGCGCGACGCTGGGTTTCTTCATGTCGCACGCATGCGACATATTCAGGTATGCAACCATGAAATGAGTAAAGACTTGTTAATTTCATAAATGTGCTTGTTAATTAATTAATACTTTTTTTAAATAGATGCTGGGCTTATTAGTGCTTTGGTTGAACAATGGAGGCTAGAGACTCACACCTTCCACATGCCACAGGGAGAGATGACCATCACGTTGGAAGACGTGACTGGTATTTTGGGATTGCCCAGGGAGGGCAATGTCGTTACTGGATTGACAGTAGCCGATTGGGCGACCGTCATTGAGGACGTTTTTGGTCACGAACCTGATGAGGACACCGAGTTGATAGGTGGATATTTGCGTCTGTCTTTCTTTGATAGACATTTTGCGCATTGGGGTGAGGTGGTTCCTGAATTGGTTCACGTGACGCGGTTTACGAAGGCCCACATTGCACGGCTTATTGGATCATGGCTGCTGTGCGACCGATCTGGAGGTAGCTTGATCGCAGCACGTTATATGCCGTTGCTTGCCAGGGAATTCTCGGACATCGGTG
Organism: Glycine tomentella; assembly: GCA_007407185.1. NCBI lineage: Eukaryota > Viridiplantae > Streptophyta > Magnoliopsida > Fabales > Fabaceae > Glycine > Glycine tomentella. The sequence goes on from PYAF01001006.1 coordinate 456,916, forward strand.
GATACAGTTGGGGCTCCGCGGTCCTTGCACATTTGTTTAGACAAATGTGCGAGTGTACAGATCCAGGCAGAAGTGACATTGGTGGATGTCATATGCTGCTTCAGGTGTGGGCGTGGCTTAGATTCCCACCCATTGCTCCAGCTATTCCGCTGCCTACTCAGGCGGAGTGGCATTTCGGGCATCGGTATGTTTGACTATTTTTTTATTTTGTTAACAATTTTTACAATTATGTCCTACAGTATACTAATGTTATTTATTTTGAAATTAGGTTTAACGCTTTAGGCCGGCTTAAACCCCACGAGCTGGTGTTGTATCGGATAGCATTGGATTCCCTCACTCGACACGAGGTAGATATCGTGATAATCAGTAATTTGACGTTTGCATTCGTGGAAGATGTTGTTACATAATAAATCGTGAATTTCTTTTGTGCAGGTCGTATGGCAACCATATGGAGACTACGACTTTCTTGGTGCATCTGAGCATCAACGACTGTTGTGGATGGCAACCACTCCTATTATATGCTTCCACATAGTTGAATATTCCCAGCCGGATAGATGCATGCGCCAATTCGGGAGGGATCAGCCAATCCCACGTGCTCCAAGGAAGCTGAAGGGTGTGCATGACCTTTTGCTGCGCGGTAAACGAGAAGATAACTGGGCTCGTAAGCTGAGACCGTTTATTATGCGCTGGGAGGTTAGGGACCAGCACATTGACCTTTCCCCCTTGCTTCAGGGGTTGATGTCACCACACCATGAGTACATGGTTTGGTACAGGGAAAATGGGAAGCGGTTCATCACGAAGAAGGGTGCGAAGACGGGCGTGGTGTAAGTTTTGTTCACATTGTTATTTGTGTATTTAAATTAATTATGATAGATGACATATTTCATACTGATGTTTAAATATTTTTAATTATAGGTTGATGGGCTAGAGGCGTTGTATTTCGCGACTAGTAGCCCCAATAGGGCGGCCTTCGACTTCGATTGGGCGAATGAGGAGGTCGGTCGCTTAATGTCTGTCTTCACTGAGACTTGTCGCGTGGAGGAGGCAGGACCACATGCTCCAGAATCCCAGCTTCAGCAGGACCCACAACTATCTGTTGTAGTTGGATGTCGAAGAAAAGAGGGACGTGGACTAGAGCGTCGACGGAGATCGATGCAGCAGATTCCTGAGCCCATTGTTCGTCCCAGGCCGCGCACCGCGGGTTACTATAGACCTCCAGTTATGGATTCCACATATGGGTCTCAGCCCATCTATTACAAGGCTGCTGAGCAGGGGGGCAGCAGGGGCAAGGGGGCATAGACTACGCCGAATTCAGTACTGAAGCACATATGTCTCCACCGACCGACCCCCAGACCCATGCCTTAGATGTTGGGTTCGATGATGGTCATTTAGGATCCGACTGGAGTAATTCGAACATCGACGACATGATCTCTGAGTTGGACTGCAGTAGATCAGGTTTAGGGGTTTGGCCTTCACATCGACCATTAGGCACCGCAGCTGTTGAGCATCCTATGCCGATATATGCAGACCAAGGCACTCCATGTCCATCTCCCTGTGTGCAGACGTATGCAGCAGGCCCTTCTGAGGCAGGCCCGTCTCAGCCAGCCCCATCGGAGCCAGGAAGTTCTCAGCGACCCCGAAGACGAAGGCAACCTGATCGTCAGGCGCGTCATTTGCAGTGGCCACCACCGTCTTAGTTTTATTCACTGTTAGGGTTTTTTTTTATTTGTTTTGTTGTTTTGTAATCGACTGTATTTGGTAACTTACATTTTGTTTGCAACATTTATGTTAACCATGCTTGGTCTAACTATTATTTAAAGACGTTAACCCCGCAAAGACTATCAACTACAGACGCAGTCAATAACACCAAATCATAACAGACACGAATTTTGGCCAAACAACAGTAAACACTACTTAAGTAAAAAACGAAGGGGAATACACATTTTTAATAACAACGATAGTGAAAAACAATATCTTCGGCGTACATGTGTTATTCCATCTGCATATCTGGTTTGTTAAAAATAGCTAAAATCTCAATTGGACAAACACGTTTCCAGTAGTTGGATTCCACTAGCATCCTCAACACGTCTTCATCACTGGTCAACCCTTTTATGTCATACTCGATTGTGGTCTCTGAATATTGTGCATGTGCTGGATGACGAAAAAACAATTTTCTTACCACTTGTGACATGTGAATTCCATTAGGGGGAACTCCGACAGGCGCAACTTGCTTGATGACGGTCTTTAGTGTTTCAATGGTGCATCTAGACGGAATTTCAAACCGTATTGGGTTTGTTCCAGTAAAGGCATAACCCAAAAAATCTCCTGTTCGTGGTCTGTTCCACCTTCCGTTGTAATATAGCATTGCATCATGTGTGGGGACGATGGTGGATTGAAGTAGGTTGATTATACCATCGGGTGTTCTACTTATTGTGCATAATATTTCTATAAGGCCAGCACTTGACATTTGATCATTGCACCTTAACATCCTGCAAACATCATCATCATTTGTCAGTGCCATAGAATGAAAAAAATAGTGTTGACCTGCATGTACGGATGGTTGTCGATAGTAGATTTTATCAACAACACAGTCATCGGTTAGTAGAAGGGTGTGGTGCATCCTACTCTTCAGTGTCTGAAACGAACAGTCATTGGGAACTCGCATTGGTACTGGAGTAGCACATTGGAAACAAACACCTGTTTCGGTGTGCTTCGTTGATCCATTTGGAAAAATGAATGCTAATTTGGAGTTACCAATGTTCTGACTGCTGGTTTCTCCTAAGAATGCCATCGTATGCAAATTCAATGACGCGGGGTGAGGTATGTTGTGTCTGACCGTGAACCTTATATAGGGGTTAATCGCACCTAATTTGGGCGTGTCCAGTCACGCCTAAAGAATTCTTAGGCGTGTCCAGTGATGCCCTACTTAGGCGTGTTCAATGACGCCATTGTTAGGCGTGTTCAGTGACGCCCTTGTTAGGCGTGTTTAGTGACGCCCTTGTTAGGCGTGTTAAACGACGCCCTTGTTAGGCGTCTTCATTCACAACCAATTTGTTAGGCGTGTTCAGTCACTACACATTTGTTAATCGTGTTGAATCACGCCCTACTTAGGTGTCTTCATGAACATAAATCATGGTAAATAGAAAATAATTTAAAAAAAGGAAATTCGTGTGTAACGCAACCAAAA
>PYAF01001007.1:7121-27368 GCA_007407185.1 Glycine tomentella
ATGGTACCATTTATTGTGAACCTGAGATCTCAGTCATGCATCATTTTAACAAAGAAATCATGCATCATTCATCATGTATCTGTTTTATGATTGTTATTTTGGTTTTACTATAAATTTGTTGTTTATCTAACTATGTTTATCATATACTTACCCTATTTTGTGTCGGTGGTTGACACCTGTGATGACCCCAATCTGTTGGACGAGCAGAGGAACAGTGAAAGTTTAAAGCTGAGATGGTGTGATGGAAGAGCTTGGATGATTTGTATTCAATACTTGGCTTGGTGTATTGTTGACTCTGGTTGGTGTTGCTGAAGCTATGTAATTTGTATTGGACTATTTTGGTTGGATGGTGTGTATCTTATTTTAGATATGTTGGAGATTGTACATGGACTGTTATGTTAAACTATGTTTGGGCTGTGTATTTTGATGAATTTACGAACGTAGTAGATTAAATAACCCACTTCGTATATTAGTTTTATGTAAACAAATTACGTAGAAAAAGAAATTTTCCGTAAACTAAACGCGTAATAGGTTAAATACGAAAATAAAAACAAAGTCGTTACACAGAACTCCTAAGAGAAAGGCTGGAGAAACTTCAAACCCCCCTCCTCCAAATAGATTAGACCTTTGGTTCACAACTGAGAAGGATCGTATGACCTATCTTTAGTTCAATGCCACAAAACAAGTCTATTCTCCTAAGTATTTAGAGTTTGACTGGTTCATTAGGGAAGGCTTTCAATTTCCTACCTTCTTAGAAACTCAGGGTCTTAGGAAGTTTGTGGAGTTAAAGGGTACTTTTTACCCTGAATTAGTCAAGGTGTTCTACACCTGTGCCAAGGGATCCATGGATGGGATACTGAGGTCCCAAGTCAATGGAGTGCCCATGGAAATTACCCATGAGGAGTGGGAGGCAGTTGCTGGTATCTCCTTTGAAGGAGAAAGAAAATTTGATGAAAATCCTGAGGGTTACAATAGGGTAGATACCTATAGGGAAATGCTTAGTGATCCCTACGTGAGATTCAAAACTAGGCTAGGTATTGGACCTATTACCTATGAGGATAGGCTTCTAGACTATATTATCACATATATCCTCACACCTAGAGCCACAAACCATGCTTAAGCAACTGATGAAGACCTACAACTTGTGTATGTTCTCAAGAATTCAATTCAGATGAATTGGATTCTCATTCTTGACGAAATAATGTTAAAATCAAAAAGGCTAGTAAACTACTCATTCCCTTATGATGTGCTTGTGTCTAGATTCATAGACTTCTTCCATATTGATGTCTCAAATGAAGTAGTAGACCACACAAACTCAAGCAAAAGCCTCATCAAAGACAAGTATCTCAACAAGCTTGGAATGGTGAAGACACCACAAGGATGGCAGATGGCTGGTCCACAACCAGTGCCTGAACCTCCTACTGTTGTTAGTGTTGCAGAAGATGCTGAAGAAGATGATGAAAAGGATTCTGCTCAACCCCTCTACACTCAGTTCGAGTCTCTCATGCTTCCGAAGATGGATGGCCTAATCTCTATGCATCATGATTTTAGGGCTGAAACTAGTTAAGCTTAAGAAGGCACTAAGGCTAGGCTATATGATATTGAAGCTACTCTTATGTTTGATGAGTCTGAGTCATTTTAGACTTTGTAGTTTTCTGTTTTTTTATGCTTTCATGTTTTTAATTTTATTTTCAACAATTGTAATGCTTCCTCATCTATAAAAATATCCATTTATGTTGGCAAAGAGATTGAATTATTTGCAGGTTAGCAAAGCTCAACTTTTCCTAACTTTGGTTCCCTAAATTAACTTCAAGTTCAACATATAATCAATCATGAATTTGGCATGTTAAAAGCCAAAAAGGGGGAGATTGTTTGATATAGGGGGATCATCATGAAGAATGGAAGACTTTGATTCAAGATTGGTTTTGAGCTTTCAACATGCTTGGATGCCTTGAAGTTGTGTAATTGATTCAAGTGTAAGAGAAAGGCTAATCTGATGATCCATGCTTTGCATTCATTCATTCATTCATTCATAAACTTAAATGGTTTTCATAAAAAAAATAACAAAGCTTTTATAATTTGATTAAGGTTTTAATCTGATTGAAAGGTTTTTGGAAAAATGCTAATTTCATTGGTTTAATCGATTACCTTACTAATATAATCGATTATTTTGTTCTTCATTCATCTGAAAAATCTTTTATGAACATTGTAATCGATTACCCATTAGAATAATCGATTATTTGGCCTTTGTTTACAACAAAACTGCTTTGTTAATGAATTTAATCGATTACTTAAGTGTTGTAATCGATTACATAGTTAATCATGAATTTTAAGCCTTGCTGTGATAGTCGATTACCACACATTGTAATCGATTACATAGGCTATTTGAGAAAAGTAACTTTCTTGTTTTAATCGATTACCAAAGCTTGTAATTGATTACATAGTTCACTTTGAAATATATAAGTTATCTGCTTTAATCGATTACCAAATATTGTAATCGATTACATAGTGCATTGTGTTATCTTGAGACTTCTGTTTTAATCGATTACAGCTCGGGATAATCGATTATTTTGCTCGTTGGAGAAACCCAGAAACATTCTTGAACGGTTTAATCGATTACATGGTTATTTTAATCGATTACATAAGTGAATTAATCGATTATCAGGAGCGTTTAATCGATTACAGTTAGTTACAAATTCTGTTATAAATAGGATTGAAGGCTGAGCTTATTTTAAAACTTTTGAGAGATATACCCATTCGTATTTCTGAGCTCACAAAAGTATTCTAAGCTTTCTAAAGTGATTTTCATAGTGTTTTTACTTCTTGCTTCATTCAAAACAGAAATGGGTCTTTGAATGATTCTTGAGCAAGATTCTTTTTAAGATTAAGGAAAAGCATGTTTTGATCTAGTTTGCTACTCAACCTAATTTGGTAATTCATGTGCATTTCATTCATTGGATCATCAGGTTATCTCTCTCCTTAATCTTTGTGTTTAATTTTGGTTTTGAATTTTTGTGTAAATTTGCTATTGTAAAGTGGGTTCTTGCTTGTATCTAGAGAAGGGTTCTCTAGTGTGAAGAACATAGTAGTGTTCTCTGGTTCTTTGGCTCTTAGAATCTAATAGTGTTTAAGATTTCTATTCTTTATCTAGGGTTGATAAAGAGAGATGTTGTAATTGCTTGTGAGAACATAAATTTTATAATAGTGGAACTCTAATCTACTGTTGATTAGAAGAAACTGGATGTAGCTTCAAGTTGTGAAGTGAACCAGTATAAATTGCTTGTGTCTTCGATTCTATTTCTCTATATCTCATCTTATTCATTGGTCTTTGATTCTTGGATTGATATTCATTGTCCAACAAGTTCATGTTTTGATCTATTGATTTCTTGGGCTGAGACATTTGATTGAGTAAACAGATTTCTTGGTTTTGAAAGTGATAAAGATCCTGAAACTCTGATTTGAATACGGTTTTAAAATACCATGGTTTTAACCAATTCACCCCCCCTCTTGGCTATTGTGAGTATTCATATTATTTTCAAATGTCATTGTCAACCTCAACATCATATCATCTCAATATCATCATCGTGCATACCAATATTTTCTCATTTGAACATCATAAATTTCATGAATGGCATATCAATTTCAATATAATCAACGACATCACAAGCAGTCACATTTCACATCTATACATAATACATATGCCTAAGATTCACATTTCCCAGGTCTTCAGATAATCCAAATGTCATACATTCACAATGAAAATGAAAGGAACACTTCAAAACAACCAAGAGGGGGATGAATTGGTTGAACCTTGGTAAATAAAAATTTTCAACTTAGAGTTTTTCCATAGGATCTTTATCTCTTTAAAAATGTTTTGAAACCAAGAATCATTTATTCAATCAAATTCCTCTGTCAAGAAATCAATGAGTAATACAAAAATTTCTGTGCAAATAATTTGAATCACCACCAAAAGTATTGAGAGATGAAGAAATAAGAAGAAAGATTAGCCACTGATTTTTATACTAGTTCACTTCAAACACTATGAAGCTACATCCAGTTCTTCCACTCAACACTAGAGTAGAGTTCCACTATTGCAAAAATATTCTTACAAGATATTACAAGCCTCTCTTTATCAACCCTAGATAAAGTTCAGAAATCTAAAACACTATTAGACCCTTAGAGACCAAACCCAAACTGAGAACACTACTCAGCTTCCCTTAGAGAAACACTATCTCTAATCATGTGAGAAAATCCATTTACAATAGACTAATCTTTACAGAAATCAATTAAAAGAATTACACCTTCAAAGACTAAGGAAAGATTTCACCTGATAATCCAATGAACATATGCATGTGAATGATTCAATCAGGTTGAAACAGAGATTACAAACTCAATGCATTCCTTCCTTATGCTTTGACACAACGATGATGCTTCACTTCCTTAATTCAGAGACCCATACGAATTTGTGAAGCCTATTTGATGTTAGAAACTCAGAAAACTCACTAAAGAAAGCTCATAAACGTTTGTGATTGCTCAATATACGAATTTCTCAAAGTCACAAAAAACAGAGCAAGAGGTTTCTATTTATAACTAATTTCTAACTGAAAATAATCGATTAAACATGCTCCTGTAATCGATTATTTTACATATGTAATCGATTAATTCAAGAATGCAATCGATTAAAATGCTCTTGATATGTTCTGGGCTTGAGCTATGAACAATGCAATCGATTTTTTCGTGAAGTAATTGATTAAGACAGACAAACATGTTTTTCTTAATACACTATGTAATCAATTATGAAATATGGTAATCGATTAAGACAGACAATTCTATTTTCTCAAATGTACTGTATAATCGATTAAAACGATATATAATCGATTAAACCAGCTGATCATGTAATCCTTAGGCATAGATGTAATCGATTATGAAATGTTGTAATCGATTAAGACAGTCAACTTGATTTTTCTATTTTAGCCTGTGTAATCGATTAATTCGATATGTAATCGATTAAAATGTTCTTGCTTTGTTTTTCAGAAGGCACGAAGAACAAAATAATCGATGCCAACAATATAGTGATCGATTAATTCATCAAAACTTCATTTTTCCAACAATATAGTAAATTGCTTTTACTTAGACCATCAATCTAACAATCCTAGATGAATGATTATGCGTGTAAGGCTTATTGGATTATCAGATTACTCAACTTCCCTTTTACATGAATCAAATTGATCATCCAAAGCTTCTTTGACACACTTGCAATGAGGCATGTTGAAAGCACAAAACCACCAAGCTTGAACCTTGTCCATTTATGCATTAGCTCCTCTTGAATCAACACACAATTCATCACATCACAAGACTGATATTTTTAGGAAAATTCTAAATTAAAGATGAGAACTACAACATATAAAACACACTCTTGTTCCCACTTAAAAATTTTGTAAAGAATTAAATAGAAGAAGGCATTATAAAATTTTGGACAGAGTCTCCTCTGTAATTAAGACTTTTCCCAAAAATCCAATCATCACAATAATAATATCAATCACAGTTTTATCCATCAACAAGCCAATTCATCACATCCCATTAGTTAAAAATAGTTTTTTCTTGAAAACAAGCACACACAAGAACAAACACATATCAATCATAAATACATTGTATCCCATTAGTTAAAAACATAGTTTTTCTTGAAAACCAGCACACAGCAGCGACAGACAGTTATCTTCATAGTTGGACTCCTTGGCCCTGAACTATGGTATCAAAACTATAACTAAATGATAAACTCCTCTTACCTATCTATATCCCTCTGTTAGCTCCTTGAAACGTCATCTTGGGATCTCTCAAGTTCACATGCTTTGGCCTAAACGCGAAGCTCTATATACCAAATTGAAGATAATTTAGTATATATTTCAAAAACAAGGCTAACATTATCATTCAGGGTCAAATACCCACTCAAATTTAAAAAGAGGCTAAAAATGTGTTTAGGAGCCCACATCAAAAGACATCGTTTTGAAATTCCAATCACACCAATGTGACCAGGGTTCAGCAAGGATCACAAAAATGACATTAGTTTCATAAAAAAGGAGACTTTTACAACATCTCATTTTCAAAGGGTTTTCAAAGGAAGTATAGAAACAACCAATAACGTTACCCGAATCACAAGAGACATCAAGAGAGACTTAAACTAGCTAGAAGAAGACAAATGAAACTAAAATTACCTCAAGGAAATCAAGAAAGGAGGATTGGGAGCTCCGTTCTCTACCAAAACTTTGAGAAGAGTTTCGAAGATTCCGCTCCTATTAAAGGATTTTTCTTCGTGCCAGGGTCTCGTGGCAAGAAACGATAGTCCGTGGTTGTCTACGGTGGTTGTGGGTGGTGAAGGAGGATGGTGGGGGGCTTGGGAGCTGTTTGGAGGAGTAAGAACCTCCATTTTTGTGACTTGGGCGAGCTAGCCCAATTCTAGAATTTCTGTTTCAGTGAAAAATAATTTCTCACGCTACAGACATTATTTTGACAATCCCAACGGTCAAAAGTTAGATGTATCGGTTAGGAACCTATATTTAAAATTTGAAGGAGATCAAACAGTTAACCAATCCAAAATAGTGATTTTACTATAATAGGTTTTCAGGTCAAACTCAGAATCGCAATTCAACACAGCTCAAACAAACTCCACATAACTTGACATCTACACCAAGCAATTGCATATGGATAATTCACATAACATTTCAACTAATCTAAGATAATCAAATACTCAAATAATACAAGAAATACATCACATATATATTTTAAGTTATCAAAATTTCAGGGTGTTATAGTGTGAGAGGCTATTTCCGAAGATGGTACCACATTGCATGCTGATAGATGAGTCAGGTGCATGCATCATTATATGCATGATTGTTTGAGTTGTGAAATGCATTGGATGATTGGTTTGTTGAGTGTGTATTGGAATCATGGATTGTTGTTAATGATTCTGGTGGGTAAAAGTGTTTCCTTCCCAATTGCTGCTATCTGATGTTTGTTGATTTCATATAATAAACTCACCCTTGCATTTGTTGTACCGTGTGGTTGGTACCTGTGATGATCGTGAACTATCGTTTGTGGGAGCAGATGAGCAGTAGTAGGTGACCTTGGAGAGAGATCTTCTTTTCGTTGGAACCGCCAAGCCGATGTAATGACATTGGAACTCTTTTTAGAAGAGTTGTGTTTTGTTAATTAACTATTTCATAGTTAGTCCCTTAATCCTTTTTGTAGACATGTATATTTTGAATTGTAATTACATGTAAAACTAAATTAAGTTCTAAACAGGTGAATGATGAGTACTGATATAGTATATGTATACATATGTATTCAATCGTTGTAGTTATATCGTGTGTATGATGATTGTATTATTGCAAAAAACTTACTACCATTTTCATAATCAGATTAATGAAGTTTCATTAAAATTTGAAATTTACACGTCTAGAGTTTGTGATGTCATAGGGACGAGGCGGGTCGTTACACCATAGCCATGATTCATCAACCTTACTTATTAGACAATTAATATTTTGAATGAATGCATGTTCTATAGAGAGTAAGTAGATGTTTCCCTTTCTTTTACCTACATGGATAACCTCATCAGACTGACCATCAAATATCAAGCAGCAATTGTTGTTGAAGGAAACCATGAATCCTTTATCACATAGTTGACTTATACTTAGGAGATTTTGCTTTAAACCTTCCACATAGAGAACATTTTTTATCTTGGTTTTAAAGTTGTCTCCTATATTTCCTTCTCCAATTATCTTTTCCTTTGTTGTTGTCGCCATAAGTGATAAATCCTCCATCTTTTAGAGTCAAATTCGTAAACATGGACTTGTCCCCCGTCATGTGTCTAGAGCATCCACTGTCTAAGTACCATAATGATGATTTAGCTCTAAGACATACCTACAACAATAACATTAAGTAGCAAAGAAAGGTACCCAATTAAGGTTAGGTCCATAGGGGTTAGCTATTTTTCTCTTTTTCTTTGGAACCCAAATGCAGTCTTCATTAGGCACATAAAACCTTCTAGATTGGGTTGTATGAGTGGATATCACCGAATTAGTATTAGAGAAGGTGATGAATAGAAAACAAGTTTTAAGACTAAATATGGGATGTATGAGTGAAGGGTTATGCCTTTTGGGTTAACCAATGCTCCTAGCACTTTCAAGATATTGATGAACCATGTTTTAAGGGAGTTTCTAGGAAAGTTTATTGTAGTTTATTTTGATGATACTATGATTTATAGAAAATCCCATGATGATCATCTTGTGCAATTGAGGTGTGTTTTAGAAGTTCTTAAGCAAGAGAAATTGTATGTTAACATGGAAAAATGTGTGTTCTATATGGACCAAGTAATTTTTCTTGGTTTTGTTGTTAGCTAACAAGGATTGCAAGTTTATCAAAAGAAGGTGAAAGCCATTCAAGAGTTGCCAACCCCCAAAAATTCAAGTGGCGTAAGAAGCTTTCATGGCTTGGCTAGATTCTATAGGATGTGTGTTAAGGATTTTAGCATTTTAGTTGCAACATCTTAATGAAATTGTTCAGAAAAATTTGAGGTTTAAATGGGGAGACAAACAAGAGCATGCATTCACTGCACTCAAAGAAAAATTGACTCATGGACCTATTCTTGCATTACCTAATTTTACTAAATCTTTTGAAATTGAATGTGATGCATCCAATGTGGGGATAGAACTGTTTTAATGCAAGAAGGGTATCCCATTGCTTATTTTAATGAAAAAATGAATGGCGGTGTTCTTAATTATTCCACATACGACAAAGAGTTGTATGCATTGGTAAGGACATTATAGATTTGGCAGCATTAGCTTTTGCCCAAAGAATTTGTCATTCATAGTGATCATGATTTCTTGAAGCATTTAAAAGGACAAGGAAAGCTTAAAAAAAGACATGCCAAATGGGTTGAATTTCTTGAACAATTTCCCTACATTATTGATGGAGGTCCATCACAAGCTCAAGAAGCTCAAGGCCAAGAAGAGAACTTGAAGAGCTTCCTTTGGTTAGCCTTAGAGAACCCATGACAAGAGCCAGAACTCAAGTACTTCAAGAGCACATTAAGTTAATTTGCACTTCTTACTTAGACAAGCATGAAGAAGCACACCAACTCAAGAAGAGCAAGGCTGGACTTTTTACTCTCAAGTTGAATTTAATTCAAGCACTTGTTTGCTTACTTTCACTGGACCTCATTCACACCACTCTTGCTCCAAAATCTTGAGTAAGAGTTTGAGTTCATGAAGTGTTCTTGAAGACTGAGTTTGATTGCAAGGTAGATTGGGGAAATCAATGTCTAAGGAGCTTAGGCATACATCATGTATTATCTAGAGCCTAATCCTTTTGAAATTCTTCTTCAATTTCAATTTCTAGATCTACTCCAAAGGTAAATCCGAAAATCATAAAATCTTAGATCTACTTCTAGTTTTCTTACGTTTCTTTAAAGTCTTAGTGGATTGAGTCTTGTCTTGTGTTCCTACACCTTTCCTAGTGATTAATTTCCAGTTTTAGAATTTTTTCCTCATCTCATGTTCTTCATGTTTTTCATGTTCTTCCTTGTTCTTGATAATTTTATAGTTTTGATTCTTGTCAACTTGTCTTATTAGTTGTTTCTATGTTGTATAACCTCTTGTTTTGATTCTAATCTCATTTCTAAATCTGAATTGAGTTGTTTAAAACAAATTTTACAATTTTCATACATTGTTTTTCGAGATTCACCACATTTCTTTAGATATTTTTGAACTTGTACAAAAGCAAAACAACAACCTACACAAACATTGTGAAAGAAACAAGAAAAGGAAAAAGAAAAGCAATTAGGCGCAGCCAAAAAAAATACTGAATTGGTGGCTGGAAAAAACAGAATAAAATCAGAGTTTAGAGGCAAAGAAAAGTTACAAAAGTTACAAGTTCAAATTTCCTTTGAACCACAAAAGTGAGTGAACTTGTATGACATGCAAATTTGTTGAAATTTGGTTTCTAACACTTGAATTAGCTTAGTGTGTCTCCTTTGTGCAGTTTTTGTCCAGCAACTATCCTTGAGTTGTCTCATTGAATTTCAATTTGAGTTTGTGCTATCCCTAAAATTTTAGCTTTTGTTGCTTCTCTTTAAAAAAATTCCAAGGTTTTGTCTTTAGAGTTTTCTTATTCTTGAATTCTTGAGTCTAGCTTAGAATTGTTTCCTATTGCACTTTAGTAAAGAACCTTGATTGGATTGAGATTTTTTGCTTAAGAGCTATAGAGGGACAAGAGTGGGAAAAGTCAAGAGAGAACTTTAGAGCAAAAGCCTAGACAAAGTGTGCAAACAAGAGTGTGAGTGACAAACACTTAGAGAGTGGTGAGAATTTTCCTATATACTTGTGTTTTTGCTAACCATTTATTTTGAATGATGAGCTCAAGGGAAGAAGAAGATTTGTCACCTAAAACCTCTAGGTTGATGAAGGCTATTACAAAAAAAATGGAGGAATTACAAACCGAAATGGAGGCAAGATTTGAGGAGTTACAAAGGGAGACACAAAGAAGGAATAATCCAATAGGGAGTGTGGATGGAGAGGCTTATGAGGATAGGAGGATGAGTGAATAGGCATCCTCTCATGGAGGAAATTATGAAGCGGAGGGGAATGAGAGGGAGGAGTGGATAGAAAACAACAATAGGAGACAATAATAGAAGATAAAATCATAGGAGACAAAATAGAGAGGAGGAATATTGGAGGTTTATGAGAGATGAGAGAGAATGGAGGATTGAGTGGCGTGAAAATTAAAATTCTAAAGTTTCTTGGCACTTATGATCCAGAAATTTACTTTGAGTGGGAGATGAAAGTAGAGCAAATTTTCTCATGCAACAGTTTGATGAAGAGAAGAAAGTGATTCTAGCAACACTAGAATTTGGTGACTATGCTTTAGTGTGGTGGAACCAAATTCAAATTGACATAAAGAGGTTGAGGAGGTCAAGAATCAATGGCTGGAATGACTTGAAGAGATGCTTGAGAGAAAGATTTGTTCCCACTTATTACTCAAGAAAAGTCCACAACAAGCTCCAAAGACTATTACAAGGCTACAAGAGTGTAGATGACTACTATAAGGAGATGGAATTGATGATGATGAGAGCTGAAATTGTGGAGAGCCAAGAGCGACCATGGCTAGGTTCCTTCATGGCTTGAATATGGAAATTCAAGAAGTGTTGGAGCTACATTCCTATGGCACAATTGAGGAGCTAGTCCACAATGCTCAAAGAGTGGAGCAACAACTCAAAAGGAAGAAATCTTCCAAAACCAATAGGGCTGGAAATTCAAGTTGGAAGGATAAGCTTAGGAGGGAGGTTTCTCAAGTGAAAAATAAAGAGAAAAGGTGGAAAGCTCATGCAAAAAAATTATGGACCCTACTCCAACAAAATCAAGCAATATCAAGTGCTTTAAGTGCCTTGGCAAGGGGCACATTGCTTCATAATGTCCCAACAAGAAAACAATGATTTTTCTTGAGGATGGAGGCATAGAGAGTGAGTCTTCACATGGCTCAACTAGTTCTTCAAGTGAAGAAGAAGAAAAGCTTACACTTGTGGAAGCCGTTGAGGGTGATCTCTTGATGGTGAGGAGAATTGAGTAATTTTTGCATTGACAAATGTTGAACTCAGGGGGAGCTGCTTGAAGCACAAAGCATAGATTTATTCAAGAAGGAAGGTTTTGAACTTTCAACATGCCTTGAAGCCTTGAAGATTAATTTGTGATTGAATGTAAAAAGAAGAAAACTTTTCTGATGATCCAAGTGCATTGCATTCATATCATTCATTAAGGGAATTAATTTGAGTAAAAGAATTTACAAGGCTTTGATAAATTGTCTAAGGTTTTGAAATAAATCAAGAGTTTTTGGAAAAATAATGTTTTCTACTAGATTAATCGATTATATCAAGACAAGAATCGATTATCTTGTTCTTGGTGCTTTCTGCAAAACTTTTCAAGAACAATGTAATCGATTACGTATCGAAATAATCGATTATTTTACCTTAGTACTCTTATAAACAACTTTAATGAACAACTTAATCGATTACCAACATGCTGTAATCGATTACATAGGCCAATCAAAATATATCACCTTCCTGTCATAATCGATTACCAGTAATAGTAATCGATTACATTATATGCTATACTTAACATGTTCTGCTGGTTTAATTGATTACCAATTGTAGTAATCGATTACACAGTTCAAATCAATTTGTGCAGGTTCCTGGTTTAATCGATTACCAAAGTTTGTAATCGATTACATAGTGTATTTATTTTTGTACAACTGTCTGGTGTAATCGATTACAAGTCGGAATAATTGATTATTTTGTTCGTTGCTCTTTCCCAGAAATTTGTCGAACATTTTAATCGATTATAGTCTTGAAATAATCGATTACATAAGCAAAATAATCCATTACAAGAGCGTATTTAATCGATTACTGACGGTTAGAAAGTTTGTTATAAATAGAACTCTTGCTCAACAGTTTTAAAAAACTTGATCAATTCGTATTTTGAGCACTCTAAGGCTTTCTAAACATTCTTTTAGTGATTTTCTGAGTTCATAGAGTTATTGCTTTCACAAAAACACTTATGGGTTGTTAAGTGATTCCTAAAGCAAGAAGTTTCTTTTCAAAGCTTAAGGGAAGTGATGTTCTGAGTTTGTTTTCATTATTCAACCTAGCGTAATCATTCATATGCATATCATTCATTGGATCATCAGGTGATTTCTTTCCTTAAACTTTGAGGTTGTAATTCTTTTGAGAATTTTGTATTTGATTGACTTTTGTAATTGGGTTTCTTGCTTGTAATCTAGAGATAGAGTTTCTCTAGGGGATATACTGAGTAGTGTTCTCAGTGGGTTGTCTCTAAGAATCTAATAGTCTTTTAGATTTCTGAACTTTATCTAGGGTTGACAAAGAGAGACTTTGTAATAACTTGTAAGAACTGAAAATTGCAATAGTGGAACTCCATTCTAGTGTTGAGTGGAAGAAAACTGGATGTAGCTTCATAGTGTTTGAAGTGAACCAGTATAAATCTTGTGTGCTTTGATTTAAATTCTTTTCTTGATTGCATATTGTTTTTTTCTTGGTTGTTACTTTGATTATCAACTAAATTTCTTGAGCTATTAGAAACATTGGACTGAGAGCATTAGATTGAATAAAGTTTCTTGGTTTCAAAAGTGATAAAGATCCAAAGGGAAAAACTCTGATTTTGTTAAAGAAAATTTTTAATTTACCAAGTGTAACGCCTTAAATTTACCATCTTATTATTTATTAATTCTTAATGAAAATTCTTTTTAACTTGCTTAAAAATATCAAATCAACGTTTGCTAATAACTGCTAAAAAGATTTTCGTCACTGATTGGTATTTATAAGTTTGAGATGATGTAAAATAAAATACAGACTGATATTAGTTCTATTACATGGTACAAATCACTAAAATATTTTTTTTACAACAAACACCTTCAACTAAGCATCTTTAACAAAATCCTTTCTTCAGACATCAGCTTGCCAATCCTCTTTTACTGTTCATCTGCTCACCCAAATAAAATTGGGGTCATGGCAGGTGTCAACCACAAACACAAAAATACAGGGTAAGTTTATGATAAACATAATTTAAGCAACAAAATATATTCAATATACAGATATTCATAACATCATCCTCAAGATATAATGCATGATTCTCTTTATATATGATGCATGATTCTCTTTGATTCTTATCATGTGGTACCAACAGTCAAGATAGCCCCATCCAGTGGCACAAAACTTATCCGATCAGTCAGGGTACTGCAGTGTTGCAATAGGAAGGTCACCCACACTTCATGTGATCATCATGGGTGGCATGGTCCTCATTGCCAATCACCCCCCAGCTCAGACTCCTTTTGTCTGAACGCACGGACTCAGTTTAGCTATCTGACACACCTCCTCTTGAGGCAAATAACGCGGACTAACCCTTGCTGGGCATATGCATATGAGACACATGAAACTGATTCCTTTATTGCATAACTCTTTTCATATGAGACACATCAACATGTAGTATCAATTGTCAAAATAGCTCCATCTCAGTGGTTTCACTATTTGACTGTCAAGATAGTCTCATCCTAGTGGTCTTACTATCTGACACACTTCTTATGATACACATGAGATGGTTTCACTTATTCATTTATCTTACCAAATCATTTCAACATCTCTTTTTCAATTATTGTTTCATGTGCTTTATTTAGAAACTCAACATCAATCAAGTACAGAACTTAGTTTATTTCTCATGTACAGAAACACAACATATTATTCATGTACAGAGATTCATAGAAACAGTTAGCAACACATAAAATTTATAGAGATTCATAGAAACACATGAAGTCCATAGAGATTCATAAAACACTTAGCAACACATGAACTTCATAGATATTCATAGAAATACTCAACAACACTTTAACTTCAAACAATTATTCAAACACAAACAACATTTAAACTATCTTTATCATAAAGCTTTCCTATACATACTTATTCAACACAAGTAACACTTAAATTATCTTTACCATAAAACTTCTCCATACGTACCTTATAACCTTTTTGCTAAGCTTGTTTACTTTTTGTCATTTCCAAAATATCCAAGGGCCTTTATATAATTTCCATCTTAAAAATATCTCACTAAATATATAGGGGCATTTTTATAATTTGTAAAAATATCCAGGGGCATTATCGTCATTTTCACCTCAAGGGTATTTCTGTAATTTCTTATTTAAGGAAAGGGTAATATGGTCATTTCTCTTCAAACATTTCCTTAATGTTTCTAACTGATATTTCACCCAATTAATTCAAATATAGACCAGCCAAATTTCTCATAATCTAATACTTACATCAAGAATAATTCATATAACGTATATTTGCAGTTACTGAAATTTCAGGGTGTTACACCAAGTCTAACCAGTTCACCCCCCCTCTTGGTTAAGTGTGAAGTGTTCCCATATTTTACAATTGGTATCAAGAGCTAGGTCTTCAAAGTTACTCAAGATCACTTTGTTTCAAAAATGAATACTTCACAAATAACCTTCAAGGAAAATGCCTCCTTAAACAGACCTTCTTTGTTTGAGGGGGAGAATTTCAGTTTTTGAAAAAATAGGATGAAGATCTTTATTCGATCCAATGATCCAGGAGCATGGAATGCAATAGAAAAAGGTCCTAGGGTGCCCATCAAAGTGGTTGATAATAACATGATTCCCAAGGAGTGGGATGAGATGAATGATGATGAAAAGAGGATTGTTCAGTATGATTTTAAAGCCAAGAATATGATAACTTCTACTCTTTCTTCTGATGAATTCTTTAGAACAGTTAGATACCAGTGACAAGGAAATATGGGAGATGCTAGAGATCACCCATGAAGGGACTGAAGAAGTGAGGAGATCAAGAAAGCACTCTTTGATACATGAATGAGATGTTCAAAATGAACCAAAATGAAAGCATATCTCAACTCCAAACAAGATTCACACACATAGTGAACCATCTTTTGGGACTTGGGAAGACATTTGATGTTGAAGAATTGGACATCAAAATCTTGAAGTGCCTCACTAGAGCATGGCAACCAAAAGTGACAGCCATCAAAGAATCTAAAGATCTTTCAAAAATGACCATGGCTGCCCTCTATGATAAGTTACTCGAGTATGAATTAGAATTATGTCAACTAACCTTTGGTGAAGATGCAGAAAGAAAAGGCAAAGGAATTGCACTAAAAGCTATAGCACCTAAGGTGGAAAAAGAAGAAAACTCAAGTGATGAGGAAGATGACGAAAGCATGAACTTGATTGTGAAAAAGTTCAGCAAGTTTCTAAAGAAGAATAAGGGCAAAAGATTTACAAGAAACAACGAGAATAATTTCGACAACAACACTAGCAACACCAAGAAGATTGACAACAACTTCACATGCTTTGACTGTGGCAAACCTAGCCATATAAAATCAGAATGTTCAATCTACTTGAAGAAACAACAAAATGACAGCAAAGGCAAGAGGGAAGCAAAGCCAAGAAGAGCCTACATTGCTTGGGAGGACAATGATTCTACAACCTCTGAATCCTCCACTGAATTAGAAGAAGCTAACATGTGCCTTACTTCAATTGTCAATGAAGAGAATGATGATCTCTTGGATGAAGAAGATGAGGTAACCTCTGAACTTGATCAAGCTATTTTTGCTTTTGAAGAGATGCATAAAGAGGCTAAAAAGCTTGCTAAATCCAACAATAAGCTTAAGAAAAACATTGAGGAACATCTTGCAAAAATTATGGAATTACAAACTGAAGTTTGTAACTTGAAGGAAGAAAATGAGAAACTTACTTCAAGTTACAAATCAAGTGGTTGTGTTTGTGCCTCTTCCTCTACAACTAGTGACAAATATGAAATGCTGCAAAAAGTTTTTGATGAGTATAGATTGAATCAAGAAGAAAAATATATGCAGATTGTTTCAAAGAACAATGAGCTTATTGATATCTTGGAAAAACTCAACAAAGGACAAAGTGATTTGAATGATATGTTGAGTGCTCAAAAACAGTATGGTGTTAAGGATTTTACCACGACAAGCGTACCGTTTTATCGTTGTAAGTTTCAAATTTATAAAAGATCGTCTCCACAGGGACTTGAGCTTACTCAGTTAACCCAACTAAAATTAAATAGTTGAATAGATATGTACAAGTAGGTTGAACGATATTTCATTTGTTGATACAAGTAAAGTAAACTAACTAAACTTTAACGAAAATGAAAATATATTTATGAGAAAGCGGGATTGGATTTCATCATTCTTAACATCCTATATTCAATTAATATTTACCATGCATAAATCACCATCTATTCTTATTGATGCACACTAGGTTACCTTGAATCGATTCCTCGCATTCAAGTTCTAAGGATATTTTATCGAATATCGATCCCTCGCATATTTAAGTAAATTACCCCAACGTTAAGAATTATAAGCGTGTGCTTTTATGCAATCGAAACATTATGTCCTATTCCTAGCAACGTAACGTAACGAGTAATTTCATTCAGTTCAAACCCTAAGAAGCTAGCCCAGCATGGAGAGAACCTCCTCTCGGAAAGAGCAGTTGAACGTTCCCATCCTCGCTTCTCTTCGGCAGAGTTTCCATGCTTAACCTCACTTCTCTCACTTTCTTAACCTACTTAAACCTACTATTTAAGTACCTAAACCTAAGAACAAGCTAAGGAACAAGAAAGGGAGGAAAACCTCCAAAAATGGCATGCCATCCTTCTCCAAACCGTGGCCTATTTATAGATTTTGGGCACCAACATGCTTTACTCGCCCAGGCCACTGATTTTGCCTATGTTCACTCGCCTGGGCGAGTTAATCAGATCTTCTTGGAACTTGGAGCTCGCCCAGGCGAGCAAAATACACTATGGTTGGTCGCCTGGGCGAGTTAAAGTCTTAATGTTGAAGAAAGCTTTGGGCCATGTCGGTTTCTGGGCCTAAAATGCTTGTTGCACCTCCCATGCTTGCTATGATACTCGGAAAGCTTCGAAAATCCACGGAATCTATCTAAATACAAAGCACGATTGAATTAATCTTCCAAAACATTTTAAACATGAGCATAAGGTGCTTATTAACTAGGTTTAGGGAATTTTACCTGCCAAATGAAAGAAATCAAAAGATAAGTGCCAATATTTTAAACATGAAATTAACTGAAATGTGGCACTTTTCAACTCCCCCCAACCTAGAATCTTGCTTGTCCTCAAGCAAGGTAACTAATACTTCAATTAGGAGTATAAAAGATGACCATGCTTTGTAAAGAATCAACTTCCCAGAATTATCAGAACATAAAAACTAGTTAACCTCGAGAATTGAAACAAAGAATAGAGTTCAACAAAATCAAATGAGATTAAGATCAATTCACACTTCATTTCTAAAGAACATCAGAGGAAACATGTGATTTGATTCAAGCAGAGGAAAACCTCTCAAAAGTGTTTAGTTCTCCCAGGTAAGTGTTTAGTTCTCCCAGGTAAGTGTTTATTCTCAATTCCATCACTGATATATCATAGATTAATTTTGCAGTTTATTTCCCATCAAATCATAATGCATACTTATCATGGATCATTAGGGCTTTTATGGCTGGGCTTGGCTAGAAAGAAATCTTGGTTTTTCTGGATATTCAAATGACCTTGGGACTAGAAGAGCAAATAAAGATAGAGACATTTAGATCATTACCTCCTATTCCTTTTCTCTTTTTCCAAGATATCTATTTATCATTTTTATTTTTCTTTTTCACCCAACTTTTTATCACAAGGATTTCTTTTTCTTTTTCTTTCTTTTTCATTTTTTTCATTTTTCTTTCTTTTTTTTTTCTTTCTTTTTTTTCTTTTTCAATAATAGCACATAACCACTGCAAAAATCTTTTTCATAACATAAACTATCCAAAAGAAATTTTCCATCACAAATCATTCCCTTTTTGCTCTCCTAACCTTAGGTAAGGTATGGAATTCCTATCTTAGGCTAGGGTTTCAATAAAATATCAACTGTTAAGGCTCAAAGGGGGTTGCAAAGGATAAATCATTTAATATATTTTAGGATAGCTTTTTGGCTAGTGGCTTATAATATGTAAAGAAAGACTGCCTAAATCATATCCATGAATCATAAGCTTATAACAATTAGAAATTCATGCAAAATTACTATAAATCATATCAGTGAGGTTTCTCAATATAATTTATGTGGATGCACACACTCACTTGGGCTTTAAGGTCTGTTTTCATGTTTAACTTAAATCAATGTTTTGAAAGATGTTCTTTTATCAACTCCATGTAAACAGTCTTGCCTTCATTTGGTATTTTGAAAAATCCCTTCCATTTGCTTTTCATTCTCAAAGTTCCCAAAAATCACTTTATGGTGTTCTGATCCAAGTTGAAAACAAGTTTCAAAAATGTTTATTTGTTGATTCTTTTCAAAGCATGACATATCAGTTAAGCCCCAAAAAGATTTATACATGCATTAAATAAAAAGTATTTTTAGAAAAGAGAAACTTCTATGTGCAAGCAAAAAGAAGCAAACATAGTAACTAAATAAACAAAGTACTGAATTAAAAACTATAAAGTAGTAAAGAAATTTAAAAACGATATCACTGTTTTTTGAAGATCGTGGCTGAGAGGCTTGATGTCCTCCATTCAGCTAATCAATAGAATCTGCCACGTTCTTTTCACTTGATTTGCCTTCTTCTAACAAAATGGACTTGTAGCCAAGTTCTAACAAAACAGATGGTACTTTCAAAAAGAGAATATATAAACTCAAGGAAATAAAGACAGAATTTAAAAACACTGAGTTGCCTCCCAGGAGCGCTTCTTTAACATCGTATTAGCTGGACGCCTTTGTTATGGTTTTGGCTCCCAGCAATTGGACAAATTTGATGAGCCCTTAGCTTTTGTATTTTCCTCCAATATTTTTACCAGTTTCTTTTCTTTTTCAGAGAGCATAGATCTATTGCTAACTGGTTTCTTTGAATTTCCTGCAAGGAAAACAGTGTTAGCATATGGAGGTACTGCGTTTACCTTTTTCTGTGATTCTTGATTTTTTACTTCCTTTGACAAGTCCTTAAAGAATGTTTGCTGGTAAGGAATTTCCTTGAAAGCATCTGGTTGTTGGAGATAATCAAAACTATCATTGTCTTCAGATTCACTCATCTCCTCAAATGCTTCAATTAATGTTTTCTCTGGACGATCTTTTCCTTGAACCAACTTTTTGGAGTCAGAAATTCCTCCATTTAAGAGATCCACTTTAAAACACTCCCTTGGTTCTTTTGAATTAATCTGTGAGTTTGCTGAAAAAGGTCCACTTCTTTGCTCAGACAATTGCTTTGCAAGCTGTCCAACCTGAACTTCAAGATTTTTAATGGAAGCCTCAGTGTTCTTTTGATTTGAAATGGACATCTGCATAAACTGAGTTAGAGTATCTTCCATTTTTGCTATTCTATCAGATTGAGCTTGTTGTTGTTGTTGTTGTGGTGGACACATATTTGAAGAACCTACATAAGAGTTGTTAGAGGGACATGCAAAAAAAGAGTTAGTGGGACCATAATATGCATTATCATTTTGCTGTTCCCATAGACCATCTCTGTAGCTTTGGTAATTTCCTTGGAAGTTTAGTTGAGATCTGGTCTGATTCTGCATATAATAAGCCTCCTCTTCTTGTTGGCAATCACGAGGTGCTTGTTGAATTTGTTGAGGAAGTTGGCCTATTTGTTTTGTCAAGG
>PYAF01001009.1:0-22258 GCA_007407185.1 Glycine tomentella
TGTTATACGTAGGATTGCTAGCTTGAAGAGTAATCTTCACAAGTATTTTCATTTTACACATAGAATAGCCTAGGTTTAGTGGATTTTATGCTTTTGTTACCAAGTAATTTTATCTTGCTTCTTATTGGTCCATCTTGCTTGGATTCTTAAAATTATTAAACTAACTTATTTAGAACACTGATTCTTCCCATATTTAAGAAAAAATTCCATAGATTATGTTCATACTTTACTTATAATTTTTCTGATGTCTGAGGTAGTCTAGATTAAGCTCTTTTCAACCTATCTTCCAAAATTCGTAGAAATTCTATTTTAGGGTTCTCTCCCCTCATCCTTGCTGATAATTTGTTATCTAAAAGTATTTTATCCTATACTCAGATTCCCACAAATTTCTGAAGTCATCTTGGTCATTTTTGACATAAGGGTATTTTGGTAATTTCACCACTCACACTAGGGGTATAATCGTCATTTCCAAAAATGTTCAAGATATCTCTATAATTGTCACCCTAAGGGTATTCTTGATCATTTCCAGAACATGCAAGGGTCTTTATAAGATTTTCTTAAAATGTCTTGCTAAACTACCTAGGGGTAATTTAGTCATTTACAAAATATCCAGGGGTATTTTCGTCATTTTCCCTAGATCCTTCCGTATTGCCTCTAATTAACATTTTATCCTAGTAATTGACTGTGATTCCAAAATTTTGGGGTGTTACAGTTGTGTTGTCCACCACCTCATTTGAGACATAAATATGGAAATAGTCAATAAATCTAGAGATAAGCACAACATAAGGAAAGTGATAGCTGATTAGCCTTGAAGCTTTCATCATAATTTCAACAAACACAAGACCCCAATTGATCTGGATTGAGTTCTTCCTGCCATATACCAGCTGCAAATCATCATATGTGATTTGGGCATGGTTTGTTGACCTTGGGGTAAGAATGTAGGTTATAATATAGTGTAATAACCTATCTTCCCCAGTCATATTCCCCACACCAAGTCTTGTTTTCAGCCGTGCTTGGGGATCAGACAACATACCTCTGTGTGTTTCAATTTTGTTGTATCCCCCAATTTCTTCATCAAACCTCCTCACTCCAGCAGAGGAGATTCCGGCCACAGCAAACCAAACTTCATCAATCACCATGGGCATACCATTCACTTGAGAGCGAATAGTTCCATCCATGCTGGCTTTAGCACAGGTATAAAATACCCTCACTAATTCAGGGTAGAATGTACCCTTAAGTTCAAGGAATTTCTTCAATCCTTGGACTTCAAACATGGCAGGGAATTGAAATCCCTCAATGATGAACTAGTTGAGGTCCAAATACTTAGGACTTCATTCTATCTTTTTCCTCTGGGAACCAATGATTCAGCCTGTTTCCAGCAGGATTGGAGGATTCCCCAACTTTCCTTTTGTTGGTTTTGACTTTCTTTGAGGTAGACATGACAATGTAAAATGGAAAGAGAGAATGGGCATAATTGAGGCTTGAGAGAGATAAGAGAACTCAGAAATTTCAGATAGTACTAAGTAGAAGGATGAATTTTAGGTGTGATTTTCTCTCTAGTGAAAAGTTGTATTTATAGGAATTTTTAGGATTCAAATTTGAATTTTTAATTTTTGAAACAACTATTTCGAGTACCCAAAAACTTAATTACTCAGTTACAAATTTGAATTTTGAATTTATGTGAAGATATAGCAATTTACATTTCCAATAAATTTGCAGAAAGCTTTTCAACCATAAGTAATCGATGAATCCGAGGCGTAATCTATTACTCCAAAGCGAGAACTTTTTCTGGGTAAAGCTAAAACAGAGTGTAATCGATTAATTCGAAGATGTAATTGATTACATCAGCAAAAATTTGTTTTAAAAATAGCTTTCAATCATCAAATAATCGATTATCTCGTGCTGTAATCGATTATTGCAGTCTATTATGCAGAATAAACAGTGATTATGCAGCAGGAAACTCATTTTTATGCATTTTTGATGTATTGTCATTCATCTAGTGAATCATCAAATAGAAAGGCAATTAAAATGACATGCTAACAAATGTTAGATTCATCAAGTATGCCTAGCATATTTCTAAGTGCATAATAAAACCTATCTCTTGCCAAAGGTTTTAAAAAGATGTCAGCCAATTGATTTAAAGTATTTATGAACTCAATTTTACACTTACCCTTTGGATATGATCCTTGAGGAAATGATGTCTTATCTCAATATGTTTGGTCCTTGAATGCATGATTGGATTCTTGGATATGTTGATGGCACTTGTATTGTCACAGAGTAGGGGTATTTCCTTTAACTCAACACCAAAATCTTGTAGTTGTTGCTTCAGGCAAAGGCTTTGTGCACAACAGCTTCCAGCAAAGATATACTCAGCTTCAGCAGTTGATAAAGCAACACAAGATTGCTTTTTGCAGTGCCAAGAGATTAGTGAGCTACCTAATAGGTGGCAAGTTCCACTTGTACTCTTTCTATCCAATTTGCATCCTACAAAGTCAGAATCAGAATATCCAATTAAGTTGAGATATGCACCTTTAGGATACCAAAGTCCAACTTTTGGTGTAGACTTGAGATACTTGAGGATCCTTTTGACAGCAATAAGGTGTGATTCTTTGGGATTTGCTTAATATTTAGCACACAAACACACACTTAACATAATGTTAGGTCTACTTGCAGTCAAGTATAACAAAGATCCAATCATTCCTCTGTATTTTGACTCATCAACACTTTTTCCTTTATCATCTGAATCAAAATAGGTTGATGTAGCCATTGGAGTTGCAACATCCTTACTCTTCTCCATTTCAAACTTCTTGATCATTTCCAGGCAATACTTGGTTTGACTAAGAAATGTCCCATTCTTCATTTGCTTGACTTGTAGTCCTAGAAAGAATGTGAGCTCTCCCATCATAGACATTTCAAATTCACTTTGCATTGAGACAGAAAATTCTCTACACCTAGATTAATTAGTTGAACCAAAAATAATGTCATCAACATAGATTTGAACCAACAAGATATTATTGCCTCTTTTCTTGATGAACAAGGTTTAGTCCACTTGTCCTCTTATGAAAGATTGGTCAAGTAGAAATTTGCTCAATCTCTCATACCAAGACCTTGGAGCTTGTTTCAAACTATACAAAGCTTTTCTCAATTTGAAAACATGGTTAGGATGTTTGTAATCAATAAATCAAGGAGGCTGATCAACATATATCTCCTCATCAATGTAACCATTTAAAAAAAGCACTTTTAACATCCATTTGAAAAACAATTTAAAATCCATCAAGCATGCATATGCAAGCAACAATCTAATGGCCTCTGACCTCGCTACTGGAGGATAGGTTTCATCATAGTCTATTCCTTCCTCTTGGTTGTAACCTTTTGCAACCAATCTAGCTTTATTCCTAACTATGATGCCACTTTCATCAAGTTTGTTTCTGAAAACCCACTTGGTGCCAATAGGTTTGTGAGAAGAGGGTCTAGGAACTAATTCCCCAACTTCAAGGTTCTAGGAACTAATTCCCAAACTTCATTTCTCTTAAATTGATTCAATTCATCATGCATGGCCATCATCCAATGTTCATTAAGCAAAGGTTGGTCCATGCTCTTTGGTTCAATTTGGGAAAAAAAATCCATGGTACAACAAAGATTTCTTAAAGAGGATCTAATAGAAACTCCCTTGGAAACTTCCCTAATTATATTGGCAAAGGAAATGTGTTTAGTTTTTCTCCATTCCTTGGGCTTTTGTAATGGTGTTGACTGTTCCACTTCATCATATGGTTCTGCCTTTTCCTTTTCATTTAGATCATTGAGTTGCAAATATTCTTCCATTGGTCTTGCATTAACATCACACTCCTTTTCCTCCTTAGAGGAGTTAGACTCATCACATATAACATGGACAGATTCTTCTACACATAATGTTCTTTTTTAAAGATTCTATAAGTCTTACTTTGCAAATAATAACCAAGAAAAATAGCTTCATCAGCTTTAGCATCAAATTTGCCAAGAGAATCTTTATCATTAATTAACACAAAACACTTGTAGCCAAATGCTCTTAAGTAAGATATGTTTAGCTTTCTACCTTTGTATAGTTCATAAGGAGTTTTCTTTAAAAGAGGCCTTATGAGTAACCTATTCAAAGTGTAGCAAACTGTACTCACCACATCAGCCCAAAAGTGTTTAGGCAAATTTATTTCATCAAGAAAGATTCTTCCTCCTTCTTTTAGGGACCTGTTTTTCCTCTCCACAACACCATTTTGTTGGGGTGTTCTTGGAGCTGAAAAATTGTGGTTGATTCCATATTCTTCACAAAACTTTTCAAAGTACTCATTTTGGAATTCACCACCATGATCACTTCTTATTGAAACAATGTTGCATGCTTTTTCATTTTGAATGATCTTGGCTAATTTTCTAAATGTTGTGAATGCATCACTCTTGGATCTTATAAACAAAGTCCATGTATATCTAGAGTAATCATCAACAATAACAAGCCCATAGAAGTTACCCCCAAACTCATGATTCTAGAAGGACCAAATAAATCCATATGAAGTAATTCAAGGGGTCTAGAGGTGGAAACAACATTTTTACTTTGAAGAGACATCTTAGATTGTTTCCCCTTTGACAAGCATCACATATTTTGTCCTTCTTAAACTTGAGCTTAGGTAAACCAATGACTAGGTCCTTTCTTATAAGCTTGTTCATATGATGCATGTTTATGTGACTAGCTCTCCTATGCCATAGTCATGTGTCATTTACTTTACTTACAAGACAACTAGTATTATGAATAAATGCATGCTCAGTACAGAGAACATATATGTTACCCTTTCTCTTACCAACATGGATGACCTCACCATTTTGACCATCGTATATTAAATAACAATTGTCATTGAATGAGACTTTGAGACCATTGTCGCATAGTTGGTTTATGCTTAGGAGGTTGTGCTTCAAACCATCCATATAAAGCACATTCTTTATCTTTATTTTGAAGCTATCTCATATATTTCCTTCTCCAATGATCTTTCCTTTATTATTATCACCATAAGTAACATATCCTCCATCTTTGAGAATCAAATTTGAGAGCATGGACATGTCACCTATCATGTGCCTAGAGCAACCACTATCAAGATACCATAACACTGATTTTCCTCTTAGACTCACCTGCAAAAATCAAATTAAGTAACAAAGAAAGGTACCCATTATGGGTTGGGTCCATAGGGGTTAGTTGGCTTCCTTTTTCTCTTAGGTACCGAAATGCATTCACCATTAGGCACATAATATCTCCTTGCATAGCACTTAATGGATGTATGACCTTTCTTCATGCAATAATTGCAAGTAATAGTGTTTGATGCTCTTTCAAAATGAGTTAATCGATGATGATTTTGTTTTTGAAAGGCATTTTTTATACTTTTGTTTTGGAAGCACAAACCTTGTTATTCCAAAACCTTTTTCAGCAAACACACAGATTCACCCAAAGGAATCAAGGGAGTGTTTTAGAATGGATGTCTTGGATGAAGTAATTTCTGACTCCAAGATGCCAATTCAAAGCAAAGATTGTTCATAGACAACATTGACGGAAACATTTGAGGAGATGAGTGAATTAGATGCTTTCAAGGAAATTCTTTACCAGTAATCTGTCTTTGAAGAATTGTTAGAGGAAAAGAAAAATCAAGAACCAAAAATTGAGGTAAAAGCAGTACCTCCATATTTTAAAAATGTTTTTCTTGTAGGTAATTCAAAGACACCAGTTACTAGTGATTCAAGTCTTTCTAAAAAGAAACTAGTGACGGAAAACATTTAAGTCATTGGCTCACCACTATCGTCCAATTGCTGGAAGCCTGAGTCATAACAAAGGTGTCCAGCTAAAAAGACGTTAAAGAAGCGTTCTTGGGAGGCAACCCAGTGTTTTTAAACTTTGTTGTTATTTAAATTTTATGTCTTATGTAACACCTCGACTTACTATCTTGTTATTATTGATTTTTAATGAAAAATCACTTTGTCAGTTTGTTAAAAATTGTTGAACCAAGGTCACTATTAACTAATATTCAAAAGATTTATACGTCTGGTTCATTTATAATTAAAATATACTGTAAAATACAATACAAACTGATACAGAATCTATTACATAGTACACATATTTAAAATATTTATTACAACAAAACATCTCCAATCAAAACATCTTCAACAAAGTCTTCCATCAAAAACAGCTTGTCAATCCTTCTTTACTGTTCGTCTGCTCACCCAAATAAAATCGGGGTCATAGTAGGTGTCAACCACAGACACAAAGTATAGGGTAAGTTTATGATAAACATAATTTAAGCAAATATATTCAATATGTAAATATTCATAACAACATCTTCAAAGATGCATGATTCTTTTAGACTCTTATCATGATGCATGATTCTCTTAAACTCTTTCAATAAGTGGTACCAATAGTCAAGATAGCCCCATCCCTGTGGCACAGAACTGAAATGATCAGTTAGGGTCTCACAGTGTTGCAACAGGATTCTCACCCACACTACATGTGATCATTATGGGTGGCGTGATTTCCCCACTGCCAAGTACCCCCCAGCTTAGACCTCTCTTATCTGAATGCTCGAACTCAGTTCCTGCAGCAATCTGACACACCTCCTCTTGACGCAACTAACACGGACTAACCCCCGCCGGGCATATGCATTAGCTCTAACCCTTGATACTCATTAGCTCCCATAGTTCCTCCTCTATTTTGATTCCCCAGAGCCTGAGCTAAGGCTTGGAGAGCATTGGCTATAGCACGATCGTTCCTTCCCGCCATTTCTTTTTACTAAAACATTTTAAGTTAATGGGTGAGAAATAAATAAAAACACATTTACAGACATTTTATATACTAATATATATTCATATATATATATATATATATATATATATAAAGTTACAAGATTTTATATTACTTCTACAACTACACCTTAAAAATTTATTTCTACATCATTTATAACTCTACTCCTAACTACTACTAGGATTTATTTTCATATACTTCACACACTATTTTCTATTTCTACTAGTACATCATTTCATCTATCCGACTTCGTCTATATGATAATATCGTTGTACACGATGTGCTGGGGTATTTAGTTCCATAGTAAATATAATAGTTTATTAGGCAAAAAATTCTTCTATTATTGTCTCATGGTACAATCATAGTCCCATGTTCCTCTTTGGTAATGGGCAGTTCATTTTGTTCTGCATTAGCTCTGTACAGCGTTGTAGTGAAAAACGTTGTAGTTTTATTTTCTTCTGATGTTCCCTCTTGAAATTAATAATCAATCATAACGAAAGTTTTATTCATGAAATTCATTTTCCTGAATAGTCACCACAGATTAGTACTATAAAATTCTTATTCCTATATTACATAAAACATTTCATATCTCACAAATCATAACAGAATATAGAAAACACAGAGAAGCACAACAACCACATAACACACAGTCCTAAGAAACAAACATGCTCTGATACCACTATTGTATCGCCTCAAATTCCCTTTTTAGGTTGTATTATTGATTTTTACTGAAAAATACTTATCCTTTTATAGATAAAATAGCAAACTAAAGTTTACTAATGGTTAATTTCAAATAAATTTCATCACTAATTAATATTTAAATACAGTTCGATATTTGTTCTAATTCATATTACAAACGGCTCAAATATTTCATCATACAAAACATCTTCAATCAGACATCTTCAATATATCCTTTCATCAAAACAATCTCCCAATCCTTCTTCACTGTTCATCTACTCACCCAAATCAAATCGGGGACATAGTAGGTGTCAGCCACAGACACAAAAATATAGGGTAAGTTTATGATAAATATAATTTAAGCAAATAAAACATATGACAACATCTTTTAAAAAAATGCATGCTTCTTTTTAGACTCTTATTAATTGGTACCAACAGTCAAGATAGCCCCATCTCTGTGGCACAGAACTGAAACGATCAGTCAGGGTCCCACA
This sequence comes from Glycine tomentella, assembly GCA_007407185.1. NCBI lineage: Eukaryota > Viridiplantae > Streptophyta > Magnoliopsida > Fabales > Fabaceae > Glycine > Glycine tomentella. Next base: position 7,975 of record PYAF01001009.1, read on the forward strand.
GTGTTGCAGCAGGATTTTCACCCACACTCATGTGATCATCATGGGTGGTGTGAGTTCCCCACTGCCAAGTACCCCCCAGCTCAGACCTCTCTTATTTGAACGCTCGAACTCAGTTCCTGCAGCTATCGACACACCTCCTCTTAAGGCAACTCTCATACCTCCTCTCTGAGGTAACTCTTATAAACATATGAAACTGATTCACTTATTTCATATCTCTTTTCATTAGCTCATATTTATTTTACTCAGAAACTCAACATAAAGTATGGAACTCAACTTTATATTCATGTACAGAATCTCAGCATATTATTCATGTACAGAGGTTTATATAAACACTCAGCAACACATGGAATTTAGAGAAATTCATAGAAACTCTTAGCAACATATGAACTTCATGGAAACACTCAACAACACATGAATATTCAAACACTTATTTACACAAAACAACACTTAAACTATATTTAGCATAAACTCCCCTATACATACCTTGTATGTTCCTAGAAAGCTTGTCAAGTTCTCTAACAACTCCTAGATTCCACGTGATTTTCTTCAAGGTGTGGGGTTTTTTCTTTCTTATTTGGTTTAAGCTTTGAAAATGAAAGGAGGAGAGTGATATAAGGGAGAGTTACATGTGATTTTGGGGTAGAGAAAGTGACTTGAAAATGATTTGCATTTTAGGTCCCCCCCTTTATATAGTGTTTAGGAAATAATTTAATATTCATGGACATATTTTCCCTTTCTAACTAAATGACCTTCATTTAGTTTCATTCTAACCAAATTACCTCTTGTTCCATTGAATTCTAACTAAGTTAATGATGACTTTTTACTTTTATGAGAAAAATCTTCTTAAGCTTAACATACACCATACAAGTGTCATGCCACTTGTTTCCATCATGTGGCTTTGCTTTCCAAGTGGCTTATCATGAAGATTCTACTCCCTTCTAATCCTTCATTCACGTGGTTCACAAGTTTAAGGAGAAAGAAGACAAGTGTCCCACTTTGTTGGCATGTCTTGGAACCTCTCCACTTTTTATCACAAAACCTGTTTTAGTAAAATACTAATTCTGGATTCGTTAACCGTTGAATCTCCTTAAAATTTTAAAGGTACACTACTATCCTACATATGTAACTTTTGACCGTAGGGATTGTTGAAATAATGTCTAGAGCTGTCCACATGTTCTACCAAAGGAGACAAGAGAAGATTTTTCTTCTCATTTTGTATACATGTCCCAAGTGTCCACCACTTGTCTCTTTCATGAAGCTTGCCTTTACAAGTGGCTTATTCATGAATTTTCTTGCCCATTCTACATCTTTCTTCACATGGACTTCAAGCTTAAGGGGAAGAAAGACAAGTTTTTCTTCCTTTTATTCCATTAAATGTCATTTTTGATGCTTTAAGAAAAATCTAATTTCAATTATGGTTTTCCACATGGTAATTCCTTGTAGGAAGTCAATTTTAATTTGAATTCTTTCACTTAAAGATAAATTAATAGAACTCTAGAGATCTCCAAAGATTATCTTTAGTTTCATTACAAATAACTCATAACCAATCTCTACAGAGTACTATACAGACCTCAAGCACAAGATTGTTCTTATCTTAATTTCAATTGGTCTATTTTTCTTCTGACCATTAAAATTACTAAACCATTTTAGTAGATAAAGCTAAACATTCTACAATTGAGAGAAAATTTCACAGATTCTATTTCTCATTTTTCCATATTTTCTGATGCCCGAATCCTTTTGAATATAATTTTAAAATCGTTACCTTATAAAATTCATAGAAATTCTATTCTAAGGTTTCTTGTTACAAAATATCTTAATAATCTGCTGTCTAGGAGTGCTCTGTACTTCCATCAAGTTTCCACAGAATTTCAAAGGGTATCTGGTCATTTCTGGCCTGAAGGGTATTAGGTAATTTGTCACTGTAGGGATATGATTGTAATTATCCAAAATGTTCAAGGGTATTTGTGTAATTTTAACCACAAAATATCTAGGAGCATTCTTGTCATTTCCAAAATATCCAAAGGCATTATCGTCTTTTTTACCTTAAGGACATATCTATCATTTTTTATTTAAAGGAAGGGTAGTATGATCATCACACTTAAATTATTTTTGTAATACCTCTAATTAATATTTCATATAAAATATAGATTATTCGAATATAACATTTACCTAATTTAACATTCACATCAATAATTTCACAAGAATGATTCACAAATATAATTATTAAAATATTAGGGTGTTACAGAATTCTATAATTTGGGTAATTCATGTGATGTAAATACTTTGTTTTAAATGTGGCTATTTATAGCAAAGAAAAGTAAAAGGAAAAGAAAAAGAAACAAAGAGAAACAAAGTCTTTGTGAAAAAATAAAAATATGAAGTTGGGTAAAGTCTACAAGTTGGGTAGTTGGGAGGTTAGTATAAAGAAAATATTGAAAACTTGGTAGCAGAGATAGGAAATGATTATAGTGTGTTTATATGTGCTCTCCTATTCTCATGGTAACTTTGAATATCCAAAAAAACCAAGATATCCTTCAAAGCTAGGCCCAACCCTAAAAGTCCTAATTGATATATGTCTAAACCCATTAGACATGAATTTTCCAAATCTACCTTGCAATGAAACCCAATCTTCAAGCAACTTTCAAGAACACACAAGTTGTCCAAGCTTTCATGAAAATGTATTGCTAGAAGCTTTCTTTAATGGCAGCAATGGAAGATGGAAGAGAGGTTAGGGATGAAGATGGAAGACACCATGGAGAAGCTCTCCAATAAGTCTAGGAAGAATCACCACAATATCTTGAAGCAATTGATAAGAAACAAGAGGTTCTTCCACAAGAACAAGAGAGAAACTCTCACACAAATTTCAGATTTGTATTAATGAACCAAAGTTTGTTACATTCAGTTTGTGGACATCTTATATAGGCCACAAAATTACACATCAAACGCACATGAGATGACAATTCAAATGAAGCTTGAAGTGCAACAAAAGGAGCCTAAATGCAAGCTAAATGAAGCTTATGGGGCAAGCTTCCCTAAGTGACCCTTGGCTGTCCCAAATTAAAAATTGGTGCACTATTTTTAGCTTCTAAGTGCAGCTAACAAGTTTACTAAGTTGCTACACAAACTACACACAAGTGCACCTACACCTCTTTACACAATTTCACTAAAAGACCTTTTTATTTGTCTCTACTTAAGCTTCTAACAAGTGCTGAAATTTATTGAATTAAAATGGACTTGAGACATCAAAATCCAGCCCTTGTTCTCCTTGGATTGGTGTGCTTCCTCATGCTTGTCCAAGTTAGCCTTGATGTGGTCTTGAAGGACATGAGTTCTAGCTCTTGTCATGGGTCCTTTAAAGCTCATCAAAGGAAGTGCTTCAAGCTCTCCTTCTAGACCTTTGGCTTGGAATGGACCTCCATCACTAATGATCCATGATAATTATGTACTTATCTTTGATTTGATGGGAAATGAACTGCAAAATTAATCTATGACATATCATTGTTGGAATTGAGAAACAAACACTAACCTGTGGGAGAATTAAACACCTTTGAGAGATTTTCCTCTGTTTAAATTAATCAAAGTATTTTCTCTGATGTTCATTATAAAAGAACATGTGAATTGATGTTAACCTCATTTGGTTCAGTGAAATTTATCTTTTGTACTTTCATTTCTCATTGCTGATTTTAAAAAATGTTCTGAGCATTTTTGAAAGTTGATTCTTTACAAAGCATGTTCATATTAAAGTATTGTCTTTTTATACTCCTATTATTTAGTATTTTGCTTGAGGACAAGCAAGATTCTATAGGTTGGGGGTAGTGATAAGTGCCATATTTTAGTTATTTATGAGATTATAATGTTAGCACTTATCTTTTGATTTCAGTGAATTTGTTGATTAATTTTCCTTAATTCTAGTTGTTTTATAGTTAATACATATATAAGTATGTTATTTACATTTTGGAAGATTCATCCACTCGAAATCCGATGTTTTGATAAGTTTCAATGGTATCCGAAGCATCCAAATAACCAAGACAAGCACAAAAGGGGCAAAAAGGTCAAAATAGGAAGTTTCCTTAAGCAAATTCGCCCAGAACTCGCCCAGGCTAATGGCTTTCTTCAGCATTGGGTTTTTAACTCGCCTAGGCGAGTGAATCATATGTATTTAGCTCACCTTGGCGAATTACTTACTTCAGGATTAAGAATTAACTTGCCCAGGCGAGTGAAAACAGGCTAAAAAACTTGCCTGGGCTAGTGGACCTCACCTGCTCACCATTGGCTATAAATAGCCATGCAAAATGAAGAAGGAAATATAATTTTTTTGAGGCCAAGAATGTGAGAAACACCTCGGAGGCTTAGAGAGAGGTGAGAGAAGAGAGAAAAGGAGTGGAAACTCTGCAGGAACGGGTCAGAGATCGCTACCTTTGTCATGTCTTCTGTTGATCTCTTGCTCTGCACCATGATCAGTTAGTTTCTCCTAAGGATTGGATGTAATCTTTTGTACCCTTATGTATCTCTTTTAATATTTGAAATATGTGTGAATCGTTTCTACTCATTATGGTGATTTCATTATATTCTTAATGCTTGATTCTACTTGATCACTAGTTTCATGAAATTGGATTCTAAGCTTGACTGAAAAATGCCCTTAGGATTTGAACTAAATGATATTACTCTTTACGTTACCTTGCTAGGAATAGAGCATAACATTTAGATTGTAAATAGCACGAGATTATGATTTTAATGCTGCGTTATTTACTTCGTATGCGAGGGATCGATATTCGGTAAATATCCTTAGAATTCTTGAATGCGAGGGATCGATTCGGGGTGAATTAATGTATGCATCAGTACTGATAGAAAATAATTTATACATGGTAATATTAATTGAATACTAAGGGTATGAATGATGAAACCCTATCCTACATTCTCTTCAATTAATTAATTTCATTTTATTAGTTTCTGTTATTTCCTTAATTTTCGACACACTATTTCGGTTATTTTCATTATTTCCGCAAAACCATCAAAAACATCGACTATACTTGTTGTATGTAAACTATGAAACTGTTACTTTTATTTAAATTAACTGAGTAGCTCAAGTCCTTGTGGAGATGATCTTTTATAAATTCTGTAACCTGCAACGACAATTGGTACGCTTGCCAAAAGTCTAACACCCGCCGAGAGACTCCACAAGGATTCTTTAAAATATCATTGGATTTGTAAAGTCCCTCATTGTTTGTAAGTGTGGATTGTCCTAGACTTGAGGATGTCATCGAGTACTGCGTCCTAGGGTTATACTTTGACTGTACGACTCTATCCGCCTAAAAATGGGGAGAACAGTGTACTCTTGGGTATAACCTAAATATATGAGTATAGATGGACATGCCAAAAGGACTCACAATCCCTTATGAGGGATTAGTCATTCCCAAGACCGGTAGGGTTTGGATGACTTCTAGTTGACTTGGGAATCTATGCATCGTAAGAGATCATAAGAAGTCATGATATGTCTTAGAGTCAATAGAAAAAGATTCCTAGTTCCTGTGAAAAGCTATATTTAGTCAATAAAGAGAGATGATACTTTATTCTTGCTCTCGACTAAATGTGAATGACGATGTGAGGGATGATGGAGACACGGTATCCAAATTACAAAGGTAGATTACTTAATCAACTCACTTATTTCTAGGGTCGCAGAGCATTGCTAGTGTCTTATGTGGTCATTAAATGAATTGGTCCCATTAAAAGAGTTTAATTGGTCCATGTTTATTCATGTCAGTGACTAATTGGGCCTAATGGGTCACACACAAAGGTTATTCTTTGTTGTAAGTTAAATTGGGTTAGAGTTAGACTTCAAGCCCACTTGAATCATGCGTCCTATTTGGGGTATTAGTTGTGAAATTGGTTTCTCCACTAATGGCCCCAAATGTGTTGACAGGCCCGATGGGCATTAGGCCATGAATCCTAGTAAGTCAAAGAGTTGACTTGACCAAAATAAGTTTTGGGCAAATTCTAAATTTAAATTTGAAATTTGAATTTTGAAATTTTGAATTTTGAATTTGAATTCAAATTCAAATTACGAACTGGGATAAGATTGAATTTATATTTGAATTTAAATTTGAAATTTGAATTTGAATATTAAATTTGAATTTGAATTTTAAATTCTATGAGGTTAGGTTGTTGAGGATAATTTAAATTCTCTCAATAACATTATCATTTGAGCTCAGAATTCAAATGAGTTTTGTTGCAACAAACTTTGGAGGGATGAGAGAGAGAAAGAGGTGGTTTTTGTTGATTCAAGAGGAGCTATGCATAAATGGACAAGGATTAAGCTTTGGTGTTTTGTGCTTTCAACATGCCTCATTGGAAAAATGTCAAAGAAGCTATGAAGATCAATTTGATTTATGTAAAAAGGGAAGTTGTGTAATCTGATAATCCAAAAGCATATCTTGCATAAACATTCATCTAGGATTGTTAGATTGAAGGTCTAAGTAAAAGCAGTTAACAAGAAAGGCATTTAAAAAAGCAAAGTTTTTGGAAAAATGATGTTTTCCTAAAATAATCGATTACAGCATTAATGGCATCGATTATTTTGTTCTTCATGCCTTCTGGAAAACAAATCTAGAACATTGTAATCGATTACATATCGGATTGATCGATTACATAGGCTAAAATGAAAATCTTACTGACTGTCTTAATCGATTACATAAGATTGTAATTGATTACATCTATGCCTATGGATTACATGTTCTGCTGATTTAATTGATTACATATCATTTTAATCGATTACATAGTACATATGAAAATATGGGATTTTCTATCTTAATCGATTACCAAATTTCGTAATCGATAACTCAATGCATTTTGAAAAACATGATTGTCTGTCTTAATCGATTACTTCACGGAATAATCGATTACATTGTTCATAGCTAAAACCCAGAACATTTCAGGAGCTTTTTAATCGATTACCATCTTAATTTAATCGATTACATATGCGAAATAATCGATTACAGGAGAGTGTTTAATCGATTATTTTCAGTTGGAAAGCTGTTATAAATAGAACCTCTTGCTCTGTTTTTTACAAATTTGAGAATTTCGAAATCTGAGCAATCACAAACACTACTAAGCTTTCTTTAGTGACTTTCTGGGTTTCTAAAAGTGTTTTGGCTTCACAAATTCGTATGGGTTTATGTTCTTAAAGAAGTAAAGCATCATTAATGTTCAAAGCATAAGGAAAGGCATGCATTGAGTCTGTAATCTTTCTTTCAACCTGGTGTATCATTCACATGCATATGTTTTCTGAATTATCAGGTGAAATCTTTCCTTGTTCTTTGAAGGTGTAAATCTTTTAATTGTTTTCTGTAAAGATTAGCCTATTGTAAATTGGGTTCTTACTTGAAGATTAGAGATAGAGTTTCTTTAAGGGTTGCTGAGTAGTGTTCTCAGTTTTGGGTTAGTCTCTAAGGGTCTAATAGTGTTTTAGACTTCTGAACTTTATCTAGGGTTGATAAAGAGAGGCTTGTAATATCTTGTAAGAATATTATTTGCAATAGTGGAACTCTAGTGTTGAGTGGAAGAACTGGATGTAGCTTCATAATGTTTGAAGTGAACCAGTATAAAATTTGTGGCTGATCTTTATTCCTTTCTCTTCATCTCTAAATTGCTTTGGTTGTGAATCAAGTTACATTGCACAGAAAGTTTTAAATTGCTTATTGATTTCTTGACAGAGGAATTTGATTGAATACAAGATTCTTGGTTTCAAAAATACTTTTAAAATGATAAAGATCCTGTGGAAACTCTGAATTAAAAAATTTTAATTTACCAAGGTTCAACCAATTCACCCCCCTCTTGGTTGTATTGAAGTGTTCCTATCATTTTCAGTTTTGATGAGAGGATATTGATAGATTCTTTTTCTAATTATCTTCAACAAATGGATAGGATTCATTCACTTGAATTTTCAATTCAAGTCTTGCAAGAGTGTAACAAACTCAAGGATGTTCTAGTAACATCTTGAATTTCGAAATTCTCAACACACTGGGACTGATTTGGAGTGAAAGGATAATGCAATGCAACAACCTAATCTCACCTTAAATAGGCGCCTATGCGGGGAGGATTCATAGAGAGAAAAATTTCACCCCTTACACCTCATCTTCTCTCCTCTTTTGCTACACCTTCACCTAACCTCTGTTTGATACAGGGGGAGCTTCATGAAGTTTGGAAGTCTATGATACAAGATGAGTTTTGAGCTTTCAACATGCTTGAAGACTTGAGATTTTATTTAAAAGGAAATCCATCTGATTGATCCATGCATTCATGCATTCACTCATTCATTCATTGATTTAACTAAGTGTTTTTTTCATGAAAATCAAACAAAGCTTTAAACACTTAACTAAGGTTTTAATTTGATTCAAAGGTTTTTGGAAAAAAAATTGTACTGTTGTAATCGATTACCTTAAAGGTATAATCGATTATTTTGTTCTTAGTTCATTCTGGAAAAGTTTTCAAGAACAATGAAATCGATTACCTATCGGAATAATCGATTATTTGACCTTTGTTTTCATATAAACTGCTTTGTTGAACACTTTAATCGATTACCAATAGGTAGTAATCGATTTCAAAGCTATACATTGCTATACATGATTTTAAGACTCTCTGGAAGAATCGATTACCAATGGGTAGTAATCGATTACACAGGCTTAGTTGAAAAAGTTGTGTTCCTGTCTTAATTGATTACCAAATATTGTAATCGATTACTTAGTTCATTCTGTTTTATAAAAGCTTCCTGATTTAATCGATTACTAAAGATCGTAATCGATTACATAGTGTATTTTAATATTTTGAAGCTTGCTGTCTTAATTGATTACAAGACGGAATAATCGATTATTTTGCTCGTTGCTCATGTCCAGAAACTTGTAGAACACTTTAATCGATTACAAGGTTGATTTAATCAATTACATGAGCGTTTTAATCGATTATTAGGCGCGTTTAATCGATTACTGACAGTTACAAAAGTTTTTTATAAATAGAACCAAGGCTCATCTTGTTTTGTAACTTGATTAATTCATATTCTGAGCATACACAACCTTTCTAAACACTTCCAAAGTGATTTTTTGAGTTCCATGAGTTCTTGCATCAACTAAAACACTCATGGGTTTTTGAGTGATTCTTGAAAGCAAGAAGTTTCTTTCAAAGGTTAAGGAAGAAGAATGTTCTGAGTTTGTTTTTGTCTTTCAACCTGAATTGTTCATTCATATGCATGTCATTCACTGGATCATCAGGTTGTTTCTTTCCTTAACTCATTGATTGTAATTTTGTTTACATGTTTTGTTGAAATTGGCTATTGTAATTTGATTCTTCTAGCTTGGGACTAGAGAAGGGTTCTCTAGCTTAAAGATTAGAGTAGTGTTCTCTGAATCTTTCTCCTTAGAAGTCTAATAAGGTTTTAGATTTCTGTTTTTTATCTAGGGTTGATTCTTTGAATCATATTCATTGTTCAACAAGTTCTATTTTGATCTATTGAATTCTTGGGCTGAGCTATTTGATTGAGTAAAAGGTTTCTTGGTTTTGAAAGTTATAAAGATCCTGAAACTTTGATTTGAATTTGATTTTTAAAATACCAAAGTTCAACCAATTCACCCCCTTCTTGGTTGTTGTGAAGTATTCCTATTATTTTCAACCTCAAGGTAGCTTCATAGTCTTGAGAAAAGAAACCAAATACTTGAAAACCTCATACCTTGAATGCGCTTGGCAAGCCACCAAGGAGAAGGAGGAATCAAGGAGAAGAAAAATTCTCACTTGCAAGAAGGAGATAACCGTGTGGATCACCATTGGAGGGCGTCATCTTCTTTAAGCCTTCAAGTGATAAAAGGTATTTCTAAAATCCCAACGTCTTTCAATGAGTAATTCCTAAGCACACACACATGAGGTGCATAGATGGTCTATGTTTCCGCATCGAAAATTTTTGTTTTACCCTCATGTGAGCACACCATGGTTGGACCAAGGGGCTGCATTTTTCAAACTTTCATAATGATGTATACAAAAGATTACCAGACTTGAATCAATGGTGAAAGAAACAACTTCAGAACTTTCATTCCAAAACTTCATTCAAAACTTGCCCAAAATGAAATCCTCTTTAGAAATCTTGAAGCTTGGGGATTTGTGGGTCTAACAGAGTTTAACACTTGGAATCTTTTCTTATTACAGAAAGCTTATGAAAATACGTTGATATTCATTATATCTTTTCAAAACACCCAACAACTATTTATAGAAAATTAGTTTATAATTGCTAGTAATCAATTAATTCACTAATGTAATCGATTAAATTCACTTATGTAATCGATTAATAACTCCTTTAATCGATTAAAGTGTTCTTGAACTTTTTGGAAAAAAATTTATGAGCAATATAATCTAATTTGCAATGTAACCGATTATCACAGGAAGTCTTTGTTCTAAACACGCACCAAGTAATCGATTATAACTATATTGTAATCGATTATCACAGGAAGACTTTTATGTGATTTTGTGTAGTATAATCGATTACCATACTCTTGTAATCGAATAAAGTGTTCTTGAAATCCTAAGTAATAGATTACCATTTTCTAATAATCAATTAAACCAGTGAGAAATTGTTTTTCCAAAAACTTAAATATTGAACACTTGGCTTTAAATGCAATCATGAAAACCTTATGTTTCAGAAAAGCCTTTTGACAAAACTTATGCTTTTATGAAAACATGAATGCAAAACCATGAATGAGCTTTATGCAATGGATCATAGGATGTCTCATTTAGACATACACAAATTATAACTACCAATCAATTGATTTGGCAAGTAAAAATCCTAAATACTTTGTTGCCTAAGAGACTTAGCTTCTTGATCATCTTGAGCTCCCCCTGACTCTAACAATTATACCTGAAAAATGACAAAAACACAACAAGTGTTAATTCAGGCTGAAAAACCCAGACTTAGAGGAAGATCGGGCAAAATAATTTACCGTCTAGGGCAACGAGAGGATCATCCACTGAGGGCAATGTCAAGATGGCTTGCACGTCCAATGAAGTCGATAGTTGCTCCAATATCGCCTTGTCCACCCTCTCTACAAGGGTCAACGGATCCTCGTCGAAAGACTTAAACATGGAAGGATCCGACTACCAGTAGAACAAGAAGCAGGGCTACCCATCCCAGATGAACATCAGTGGCAACCATCAGCCTTGACGTCAATATCCCAGACCTTGAAAAAACGGGCCTTAAGTGACAAAACACATTTAAGTAAAACTCAAACAATATCTTTGACAAACTATTTAAGGAAACCCATCATATTTTTCCTGTCAACTTCATCTAAAAGAAGTATAGGAACACTGACACACTGGTTCGGATGTTGAAGAAAGGGCACAAGATCTCAAAAGCCCTCACCATAGCCCAGTTATTGGGATGAAGCTGGGAAGGGGCAACGTTCAAGTGCTCAAGAGCACACTAAAAGGAGTTTAGAGGAAGGAATCCAACACAACATTGGTACATGAATAAAAAGGGCGGACAATCTGGCTCCACCTTCAAAAAAGGGAAATCATCACTCCCACAGGCCTCAACAGCCACCTTACAGGAGTCTTCGGGGTTAGCCAACCTAAGTTGACTCCAAAGAGCAACGATACTTGCTGTAGAGAAGATTAAGGAACGATACTTCATAACATTGCTCCTTACCCACTCGTAGCCAATGATGATTGGCGGGGATGACGGTGACCCAACAATATGGCTATGTCTCACGCGAGGGGAAGCCTTGACATCCCCTCCACCACTCTTTCTCACTCCCCCTGAAGTGGAAGGGGGAAGGATCATGGTGACCAAAACGGGTTCCCTATCCCAGAGGCCAGCAGAAGGCTGCACCCTTTCTGAATAAGAGGACTCGCTGTTGGAGGTTCCATAACGTGTCTCCTCCTCCGAGGAGTTGCCAATGGAGGCGATCTCTCGATCTACCAGGAATTGCTGAATGGAACCCTCGAAGTCACTACCACCTAGACCCATGGTGGAATTAAAGATTAAAGACAAGGACATGTTTGAAAAGGGAAGTACCTTGAAGGAAGAGAGACGATTGAAAGGAGAAAGGGGAAGTCACGAAGCAAGGAAGGATTTATATGGAGAGAATAAAAAATGAAAAAGTGGCAGTGATAAAAAACGTTGAATGTCCACTCCATTTAAGTGGAGGCACAACCTTTCAGTAACTAGCGGGAGTTGAAATGACGCCCTAGAAATCCATGCCACGATGCAGCTCCACTCACCCATTAACCGCGTTTCCAATACATGCCCACTCCACGAGTGACTAATATCCAAGAGTATTGTGCATGCACCGTACTCGTCTGTGGCTAAGGACAACTGAAACGCTTGCTGCATTCTCCAAAGGTCAAATAAGAGAAAATTTATCTAATATGGAGACTCCATTTGCTTGACATGTCCAACCTCATTGCACAACAAAAAAGCATGTCCTCCCTGGACAACTTGATAATAACAACCCGGATAACACTTGTTCAGACCAGGGGGCTTGACAAACCTATAACTCTCTCACCTGTCGAGGTTATCACCATTGACACAGACAATGTTTGTTCCTACTCGCGGGCTCGATAAACTTGCGACCCTCCTACGTTTCAAGGCTACTACCTTCACATCAGGAAGCCTTTGTCGACACTAGACAACCTCTTTCTCTCGTAAGCTGGCTCAGAGCTTGGGGGCTTATGTACTGTCCAGGGTACACAAAATGTTGGTATAGGGGGAGCAACAAGAAGAATGAAGCTTTTGACTTGAAAGAATGTTTTGAGCTTTTCACATGCTCTAAAGATTGAAATCCGAAATGAAGTGTATGAGAAGTCAATCTGTTGATCATTGCATTTGCATTCACATAATCATTTACATGCTTAAGTGTTTTCATCAAAGAATCAAAGAATCAAAGCTATTTTGAAAAAAAAACTAAATGGGTAATGTTATTGAAAAAATGCAATTCTTCTGTTTTAATCAATTACACATCAGTATAATCGATTATTTGCTTAAGTTTTAAATCTGGAAAAGCATTGAAGATCATGTTTCACTAATTTAATCGATTACCACACATTGTAATCGATTACATAGGCTTGTTTCTTAAAGAACCTTCACTGCCTTAATCGATTACCAAATATTGTAATCGATTACACAAGAGGCTTTAGATATAAAACTTCACTACTTTAATCGATTACAGCTAGGGTTAATCGATTATTTTGTTCATTGTCAAACCCAGAAATCAGCCTTGAACACTTTAATCGATTATTAGGTGCGTGTAATCGATTACAGTATGTTACAAAAAGCTGTTATAAATATGTCTAAGGCTTATCTTAAACTACAACTTGAATACTTCAAAATTTCTGAATACACACAAGTCTTCTCAAAGTTCCAAAGTGATTTTCTGGGTTAACTAAAGTCTTGTCCCACTTTTTAATTTCATGGGTTTTGAATGATTTCTTGGGCAAGAATTCTCAAAGAAGTTTTGGAGAGCATGTTCTGAAATCTATTTTCTCATTCAACTCTGATTGGTAAATAACATGCATTCATATTTATTGGATCATCAGGTTGTTTCTCTCCATAATCTTTGGTTGTACTTTCGTTTTTACAATTTCTGTTATTTAATGCTATTGTAAAGAGTTCTTTGAATCTTGTTCTAGAGTAGTGTTCTCTTGTTCTTGATCATTAGGAGTCTAATAGGGTTTTAGATTTCTATTCTTTATCTAGGGTTGATAAAGAAAAATTGTTGTAAAGCTTGTAAGAACAAAATTTTATAATAGTGGAACTCTAATCTAGTGTTGATTAGAAGAAACTGGATGCAACTTCTCTTGAGAAGTGAACTAGTATAAATTGCTTGTGTTGATTTTCTTTATCTTTATCTCTTCAAGTAATCTTGTTCATTTGTTCTTGGTGTTTGTGATGACTCTGATGCCTGGCGTGTAACACCCCGTAGGCCTCCGGTGCGTTATCATTAATAATATTAGTTTAGCGCTTTATAAACGTAAAATATTACTCTGCGGAAGCATAGAATTGTTTTTCTTGATTCATTATGTATGGAATTATCATCATTCAACATAAATTCATATTACTGCTGATCCAGTTTCTCATACAAAACCATATACATAAATAAACATCTACAGAATACTCAGGAGGAAAAATATACATCATATCATTAACAGTCCTGTATATACATGAACATCAGTGTCTTCACCACACTGTGGTGATACAAAAGAATAGTTACCCTCACAGAGGGTTTACAAAACTGTACAGCCCTTCCTCAGGGTA
>PYAF01001011.1:0-11244 GCA_007407185.1 Glycine tomentella
TCTTTTTGGTCTTGGAAAGATCTTTGATGCTGAAGAGTCAAACATCAAAATCTTGAAGTGTCTCACAAGACCATGGCAACCAAAGGTGATAGCAATCAAAGAATCAAAAGATCTATCCAAAATGTCCATGGCTGCACTATTTGGTAAGCTTTTTGAGTATGAACTTGAAATGTCACAACTAACCAATGCAAAAGATGCAGAGAAGAAACACAAAAGCATAGCCTTGAAAGTTGCATCCTCAAAGGTTGAAAAAGTGGAAGACTCAAGTGAAGAAGATGAAGAGGACAACATGAATTTATTGTCAAAAAGTTCAGCAAGTTCTTGAGAAGAAACAAGAACAGAAAGTTCACAAAGAACAACAACAACAACAACAAAAGGAGTGACAACAACTTCACTTGCTTTGAATGTGGAAGGCCTGACCACATTAAATCTGAAAGCTTGCAAAAGCCCCAAAAGGAGTGACAATAAGTTATTGATGCTTTTCAAGAAATGCATGAAAAGGCCCAAAAGCTTGCAAAATCCAATAATAAGCTAAAAGGAAATCTTAGATGGCATGTTGCAAAAATTACATAACTGCAAACTGAAATTTGTAACTTGAAAGAAAAATTTGTTTCAAGTTACAAAATGAATGGTTGTGTATGTGATTCTTCTTCATCTAATGTTGACAAATACAATATGTTGCAAAGGGATTTTGATGATTACAAAAGAAGTCAAGGAGAAAAATACATGATACTCTTATCTAAGAATGGTGATTTGATTGATCTTTTGAGAAAGCTTTACAAAGGTAAATGCAACTTAGCTGAAATGTTGAGTGTGTAGAAATATGCTGGAGATACTTCTGGCTTGGGTTACAAACAAGGCTCAAAGTCTTTTGGCAAAACCATATTTGTACCATCAAAACAGAAAAAATCAAAAGAATTTCAATAATTCAAAGATCAATCAAAATGCTTACTTAAGGAATTCATCAAAATCTATAACATGCAACTATTGTATGATGAAAGGACATACGTCTTATAAGTGCTATGCTAGGAGATTCTATGTGGTTAATGGAGAATGTATTTGGGTGCAAAAGAAGAAGAAAGTAGCTAACCCCTATGGACCCAATCTCAATTGGGTACCTTCCTCTATAAATTTATTTGAATTTTGCAGGTATGTCTAAGAGCAAGATCTTCATTATGGTATCTTGATAGTGGATGCTCTAGACATATGACTAGTGACATGTCAATGCTCACAAATTTGACTCTTAAAGATGGTGGATTTGTCACATATGGAGACAACAACAAAGGGAAGATAATTGGAGAAGAAAACATAGGAGACAGCATCAAAACCATGATCAGGAATGTTCTTTATGTGGAAGGTTTAAAGCACAATCTCCTAAGTATAAGCCAACTTTGTGATAAAGGGTTCAAAGGACATATGTCTATTTACTCTCCATAGATCATGCATTCTGTCACAACACTTCTTGCCTATTAGGTAAAATTGATGAATCTTGGCTATGGCATAGAAGGGCAAGTCACATTAACATGCATCATATGAACAAGCTGATTAAAAAGGATTTAGTCATTGGCTTACCCAAACTCAAGTTTGGGAAGGACAAATTATGTGATGCTTGTCGAAAGGGGAAACAAACAAAAAATTCTTTTCAAAGTAAAAATGTTGTTTCTACCTCAAGACCTCTTGAATTACTTCACATAGATTTGTTTGGTCCTTCTAGAACTATGAGTTTAGGAGGTAATTACTATGGACTTGTCATTGTTGATGATTACTCTAGGTTCACATGGACTTTGTTTTTGAAATCCAATAGTGATGCTTTTAATGCTTTTAGAAAACTGGCCAAACTTGCTCAAAATGAAAAATGAAGCAAAATTATCTCAATAAAAAGTGATCATGGTGGAGAATTCCAAAATGAACATTTTGAAAAATTCTGTGAAGAAAATGAAATTAACCACAATTTTTCAGCTCCAAGAACACCTCAACAAAATGATGTTGTGGAGAGGAAAAATAGATCCCTTGAAGAAGGTGCAAGAACTCTTCTTAATGAGACAAATTCGCCTAAACATTTTTGGGCTGATGCTGTAAGTACAGTTTGCTACACTTTGAATAGATTGCTAATAAGACCTATTTTAAAGAAAATCCCTTATGAACTAAACAAAGGTAGAAAACCAAATATTTCTTATTTAAGAGTATTTGGCTGCAAGTGCTTTGTTTTAAATAATGGTAAAGAATTACTTGGAAAATTTGATGCTAAAGCTGATGAAACCATCTTCCTTGGATATTCATTACATAGCAAAACATATAGAGTTTTCAATAAAAGAACCTTGTGCATGAAAGAATCAGTACATGTTATTTGTGATGAGTCTAATCCTTCCAAGGAGGAAAAGAAGTGTGATATTGATGCAGGTCCTTTGGAGGAGTTCATTCAGCTTAATGATTCAATGGATAAAGTAAAAGAAGAACCAATTGCTGAAGCTAAACAATCAACACCAGTCCAAGAGGCAAAAGATTGGAGAACTACAAGAGATCTCCCCCTTGACAATATCATTGGTGAAGTTTCAAAGGGAGTATCTACTAGATCATCATTAAAAAATCTTTGCTGTAATATGGCTTTTGTTTGACAAATAGAACCTAAGAACATTGATCAAGCCTTAATTGATGAACATTACTCACAAGCAGTTTATACAGAGCATTGCATAATCCTTACATACCAGACTGCTCCTTATCTAAATTCTGATAGGTCCATACTTCTTCTGACCATCAAAATTACTAAACTATTTTATTAAATAGGTTTATACATCCTACAAATAAAAGAAAATTTCATAGATTCTATTTATCATTTTTCCATATTTTTCTTATGTTTAAATTTTCTTGAATAAAGTCTCAAAGTTGTTATCTTATAAAATTCATAGAAATTTTATTCTAGAGTTTTCTGTCACAAAATATTTTGATACTTAGTCAGGTAAGTGTACTCTATAATTTTATCATGTTTCTTCAAAATTTCTAAAGATATTTGAGCATTTCTGGCCTAGGAGTATTTTGGTAATTTTGTCATTCATCCTAGGGGTATTTTTGTCATTTTCAAAAATTTCCAAGGGTATTTTTGTAATTTTTTATCTTAAGGGTATTTTGGTAATTTTCTACTTCAAGGAAAGAGTGATATAGTCATTTTATATTTGTATTCTAATATCATCACATTTCCATAAATTAATTATAATTATGAATGTAATTTTTGAGGATGTTACATGATGAGTACAAGTTGGGTAAAGAAAAAGAAAATATGATTTTACAGAGAATAGTGATTTGATTGATTTACTAAGAAAGTATTATAAAGGTAAATGCAACTTAGCTGAAATGCTAAGTGTTCAGAAATATGTTGGTGATACATATGGTTTAGGATACAAGCATGGATCAAAGGCTAAAGGAAGAACCGTGTTTGTACCACCAAAACATAAGTACCAAAGGTAGTACAATCAACCAAATTCCTATGATAGATCTTATCTTGCTAATTCATCAAAATCTCTTACTTGCAATTATTGTATGTTAAAATGTCACACTTCATATAAATGCTTTGCTAGAAGGTTTTATGTCCCAAATGGAGAATGTGTATGGGTTGAGAAAACAAAGAAAGCAACTAACCCCTTTGGACCCAACTTAAATTGGGTACCCTCTTTCTCTTCTTAATTTGAATTGTGTAGGTGTGTCTAAGAGCAAAATCAACAATTTGGTACCTAGATAGTGGTTGCTCTAGACACATGACAGGGACCATATCCATGCTCACTAATGTAGTACTCAAAGATGAAGGATATGTGACCTATGGGGATAACAATAAAGGCAAGATTATTAGATAGGGCAATATAGGAGACAACTTTACTACTAAGATCAAGAATGTTCTATATGTTGAAGGGCTCAAGCACAATCTACTAAGCATTAGTCAATTATGTGACAAAGGCTTCAACTCACCTTCAACAATGAAACTTGCTTGATACATGAAGAAAAAAGTGGCAACGTAGCACATATTGGCAAAAGGAAGAGTAACATCTATATTCTATCCATTGACCATGCATTCATGCATAATACTAATTGTTTAATAAGTAAAGTAAATGAGACATGGTTATGGCATAGAAGAACATCTCATTAACATGCATCATCTCAACAAGTTAGTAAGAAAGGACTTAGTAATTGTTCTACACCTAAGCTTAAGTTTGAGAAAGACAAAATTTGTGAAGCTTGTCAAAGAGGGAAACAAACTAAATATTCTTTCCAAAGTAAGAACATGATTTCTACTTCTAGACCTCTTGAATTGCTTCACATGGACTTATTTGGTCCTTCAAGAACTATGAGCATAGGAGGAAATTATTATGGTCTTGTTATTGTAGATGACTATTCTAGATACACTTGGACATTGTTCATTAGATCTAAAATCCAAGCATTTACAGCTTTTAAGAAACTAGCCAAATTAATTCAAAATGAAAAGGGTTGTAATATTGTTTCAGTTAGAAGTTACCATGGTGGTGAATTCCAAAATGAACATTTTGAAAAGTTTTGTGAAGATTTTGGAATTAATCACAATTTTTCAGCTCCAAGAACACCTCAACAAAATGGTGTTGTGGAGAGGAAAAATAGATCACTTGAAGAAGGAGCAAGGACTCTTGTAAATGAAGCTAAATTGTCTAAGCATTTTTGGGCTGATGCAGTGAGGACTGTTTGCTACACCTTGAATAGAATCCTCATAAGGCCTATTTTGAAGAAAACCCCTTATGAACTCTACAAAGGTAGGAAGACAAACATTTCTCACTTTAAAGCGTTTGGCTGCAAATGTTTTGTTTTAAATAATGGTAAAGATAATCTTGGAAAGTTTAATTCAAAAGTTGAAGAAGCCATCTTTCTTGGATATTCCTTGCAAAGTAAGGCCTATAGAATCTTTAACAAGAGAACCTTGTGTGTTGAAGAATCAGTACATATTGTATGTGATGAGTCTAACCCTTCTTTAGAAGAAGTTTTAAGTGATAATGATGTAGAAACTAAAGAGGAAAAACATCTTATTGAAGTTAGTAAACAAGAAGAGGATGAAGCACAACTAGAGTCCAATCAAGAAGCAGCCACACCTAAACACAAAGATTGGAGGATCACAAGAGATTTATTATTAGACAACATAATTGGTGAAGTATCTAAGGGAGTATCTACTAGATCTTCTCTTAGAAATATTTGTTGTACTATCTCTTTTGTATCACAAATTCAACCAAATAATATTGAACAAGCCTTACTAGATGAACATTGGTTAATTGCTATGCATGATGAGTTAAATCAATTTAAAAGGAATAATGTTTAAGAACTTGTCTCTAGACCTTCCACTCATACACCTATTGGCACTAAGTGGGTTTTTAGGAACAAGCTGGATGAAAGTGGCATCATAATAAGAAACAAAGCTAGACTGGTTGCAAATTTTGCATATGCATGTATGTTGAATTTTAAATTGTTTCAAATGGATGTGAAAAGTGCATTTCTTAATGGTTATATTGATGAAGAGATATATGTTGATCAACCTCCTGGTTTTGTAGATCATCAATATCCTAATCATGTTTACAGATTGAGAAAAGCTTTATATGGTTTGAAACAAGCTCCAAGGTCTTGGTATGAGAGGTTGAGCAAGTTCTTGCTTGATCAATCATTCATAAGAGGAGAAGTGGATAAAACCTTGTTCATCAAAAGAAGAGACAAAGACATACTCTTGGTACAGATTTATGTTGATGATATTATTTTTGGTTCCACTAATCATTCTTTGTGTATAGAATTCTTAGCTAGCATGCAGAAAGAGTTTGAAATGCCTATGATGGGAGAGCTCACATTCTTCCTAGGACTACAAGTTAAGCAAATGAAGAATGGAACTTTCCTTAGCCAATCAAATATTGCATGAAAACGATAAAGAAGTTTGACATGGAAAATTGCAAAGCTGCAGCAACACCAATGGTAACTTCTACCTATCTAGATTCAGATGAAAATGGGAAAAGAGCTAATGAGTCAAGATATAGAGGAATGATAGGATCACTGCTTTATCTTACAGCAAGTAGACCTGACATTATGTTAAGTATTTGTTTGTGTGCTAGATATCAAGCCAATCCTAAAGAGTCTCATCTAACTGCAGTAAAAAGGATCTTAAAGTATCTAAAGTCTATACCAAAAGTGGGGCTTTGGTATCCAAAAGGTACAACAATCAGCTTAATAGGATTCTCTGACTCTGATTTTGCAGGACGGAAATTGGATAGAAAGAGCATAAGTGGTGCTTGTCATCTATTGGGGAGCTCTTTAATCTCTTGGCATTGCAAAAAGCAATCATGTGTAGCCTTGTCAACAGCTGAAGTTGAGTACATATCAGCTGGAAGTTGTTGTGCTCAAAGCTTATGGTTGAAGCAACAACTCCAAGATTTTGGTGTGGAACTTCAACACATTCCACTTCTATGTGATAATACAAGTGCTATCAATATCTCCAAGAATCCAATCATGCATTCTAGGACAAAACACATAGAGATAAGACATCACTTCATCAGAGATTATTGCAAAAAGGTAACATTAAAATTGAGTTTGTTGAAAGTAGCAAACAATTGGCTGATATATTTACCAAACCGTTGGATAGAGATAGATTCTTTACTTTAAGGAACATGCTTGGTATATTAGATGAATCTAATATATGTTGATTGACATTCCAATGCTATCTACTCTGTATATGAATGGCTTAAATATTGCTTGAAAGACATGAACTCTATTGGTAATTGAATACATGCTGAATGCTACTAAATCTAATTTTTTTTACTTGAAAAGTTGATATAATCGATTACCACAAAACCTTAATCAATTATTTGCTCATCTGATGCTTCTATAAAATGAATCAAGGTTGTTGTAATCAATTAAACCATCAAAGTAATCGATTATTCACTACTCAAGTTTCTGGAAAATCAAGTTCACTCTGGAGTAATCGATTAAATCGATGAAATAATTGATTACATGTGTTTCAGAATGTTTCCAAATTTTGAACTAGTCTGAAATAATCTATTACTTGATTGAATTAATCGATTATTTGAGTCATGTATGTCTGAGACCTCTGTTTCACCCTGCTTTAATTGATTATCTCCAATTATAATCGATTACACTTCTTCTCCTATAAGCCACCTGTGCTGAAATAATCGATTACCCTGTATTTTAATCAATTACCTCATTTCTCATAATTGAAATTTTGAATGAAATAATCTATTACATAACGAAATAATCGATTATTGAAGTAGTTACTGCAAAAAATCTGACAATTTTGAAACTACCCAACTGCAATAAACCATGATTTGATAGGATCTAAGCCTTAATGGTAGTGGTTAAGGGTCACAACAACTATATTTTCAAATGTACAACTGCCCATTATATCAAAATTTCCTATAAATAGAGACTTTCGAGACTTGAAAACTCACACCTTCAAGCCTTGTAATCTTCTATTCTCTGTCTCAATATTCTAGCTCTGAAACCATCTTGCTTTAGAAGTTCTAAACAGAATTTTTCTTCTCTTCTTATTTCTCAAATTCATGCCAATTACTCTCTCAACATGTCTAACTCCAAAAGAGCTAAAACTCAAAGAGAAAAGCTCAAGCCCAATCCTCAAACCCTGTAGTCAGCAGACTTGATCATTGGTTCTCCAATGAAGTTGACAAAATGAACTACCTCCATTTCAATGCTACCAAGTTACTCTGCCCTCCAAAGTTTTTGAACCTTGGTTGGTTTAGTGAACAAGAATTTCATTTCCCTCAAATGTTAGAACTGCAAGGTTTAACAAAAATCGTTGAAATGAAAGGAACTTTTTACCCTGACCTAGAAAAAGTCTTTTATACTTGTTCCAAAATCACTGTGCATGGAACAATCTCACCCAAGTGAATGGAGTGGCTATGGAGATTACTCCAGAAATTTGGGATGAAGTTGTTGGGATCTCCTTTGATGGAGAAAGAAGGTTTGATGAAGAAGCAAAGGGTTACAACAGAATGGAAACCTATAGAGGTATGCTCATAGACCCTCACATGAATCTTAGGCTAAGATTAAGTACAGGACCTATGACACATGAAGATAGGCTCCTATACTATATCATCACCTATATCCTCACTCCAAGATCCACCAACCATGCACAAGCCACAGATGATGATCTCCAAATTGTTTATGGATTAAAGAAAGGAATCAAGTTAAATTGGATCCATATACTTCAAGAGATCATGAAGAAATCCAAGAGATTGGTAAATTACCCCTTTCCTTATGATGTATTAGTTTCAAGATTTATTGATTATTTTCAAGTGGATGTATCCAATGAAGTCATGGATCACACCAATGCTAGCAATAGTCAAATAAAGGAAAAGCACCTCACCAAGCTTGGAATGGTGAAGACACCATATGGCTGGCAAATGGCAGGTCAACCAGTTCCATTGGCTGAAGAGGAAGGAGAAGAGGGAGATGATGAAGGAAACCAAATTAGAGATGCTGGAGAAGAACAAGAAGAAGCTACACCATCTGAGCCTCAATACTCTCAATTTGAATCTTTAATGATACAAAAGATGGACGCTTTATTCTCATTACATCATGAACACAGAGATGAAGTTAATTCTTCATTAGAGGAACTTAAGACTAGGGTGAAGAACATGGAATCCAAGATATTTAGGGATGAATCTAGGGATTTAGATTAATCTCTTAGTTCTAGTCTAAGTTTAAATGTGTGTTATGTTTTGTGTTTGAATTTTTAAGTTTGGTTTAGTTTTTTTATTTATGTTTGTTGTATTTGGTTTATTTTAATGATTAATGAAGTATTTTCTATTTCCCTTTCTATTGTTATGCTTTAATTTCAATTTTTAAATTTGATATGCCAAATAGGGGGAGTAGTAGAATGAAATGAAAGTAAAAGAAATAGTTGAATAAAGTAGTAAAATGAAATGAGTAGTATGCAATGTGAGTAGTAGAATGAATGAAAAAGGTTGTTCTAATATTGATATTGAATTTGAAATTGCTATGATATTAAGCATTTGAAATGTTGCATTGAAATATGAACAAAATAATATGCTCTGATACACATAGTTTATTGAAATGTAATGATATGTTTCAAAGTGTAAAAATCTGATAGATTAATACATAAAAATATCTAAGTTGAATGTTATATTGAACAATGAAATGGTATGAATATGAGTTATGTAAATGATTATTCAACTCAGGGGGAGTAAGTATAAAAATGCCTAAAGAATATTTGAATGAATGTTTGAATGTTTTTTAATGATCAATCAAGATATGATGATGCTTGATCTTTGTAAAAAGCTGAGAAATTTTCAGATCATACATCTCTTCATTGAAGTCAAAGAGTATGTTTCATTAATAAAGTATTTGGCATGCTTAAAATCAAAAGGGGGGAGATTGTTAGAATCAAAGAAGCTGAAGTAAAGGATTCAAAGATGATTGAAGTAAATGAGTTTTGAAATTTTACATGCCCAATCAATTTGATGGCATATATAATTCTGTTTAATCTTGGTTCATTAGATAAAGCTTTATAATCCTCATTAGCTATTGATAATTCTTGCATTCATACATTCATTTAATAGGAATTAATCATGTGGTAATAAGCAAACTTATAGGATTTCATAAAGGCTACAGGAGTTGTATAAAACATTTTTTTCACTGCTTTAATCGATTACTTAGGTGAAATAATCGATTACAGGCGTGTGAATGTTTTCTGGAAAATGCCTTATGAACATTTTAATCGATTACCACCGGCTCGTAATCGATTAAATTAGCTTTACACAGAATTAGGAACTTTCTGTGATAATCTATTATCTTGGGAAATAATCGATTACATAAGCTTCTACATAATTTTACACAGTATGTTCATTTGGTTTAATCACCATATATTAGTAATCGATTAAATATGCATTGTTAAGTTTTTAGCATGGTCTGTGTTAATCGATTAAATGGGTACTTACTCGATTAAAAGGTGATTTAATCGATTATTCTGTTCATAACAAATTTCCATATTTCTGATGAACAATTTAATCGATTATATGGTTAAAATAATCGATTATATTGACGAATTAATCGATTACAGTTAGTTAAAACAGTTTTTTTTTATAAATAAAAAAGCTGAGTCTGAGTGAGACTAAGTAAGAAAGAAAGAGATGCTCGTGCAAACTTTGTGATATACATATTCTAAAGTTCCCAAGTGTACCCAAGGTTGAAATTAGTGAGATAATCAAAGGTGTTGAGTATTATTGAGATTTACATGAGTTTTGAGTTTTGATACTCATTGTTTGAAGAAATATTCAAGCTAGTGCTTAAAGAAGCAATCAAGAAAGAGTGGTAGTCATCTTTTGCATATAATCTCAGGTTGATTGAATCATTCATATCATTGTAATTGTTGAGGATTATAAGGTGATATCTTTCTTGAACTTAAAGCTTGAGTTTTGATATTATTGATTGTTTAATTGTGTTGTATTTCCATATAACATTTGGATTCTTTAAAGCTTTTTCTAGAATGGGTTTCTAGAGGGAAGAACAGAGAGGGGATCTCTGGTTCTTGATCTTTTGAAAAGTCTATAGGTAGTAGATTTTGAATTTTACCTAGGGAGGGTAAGAGAGATCATTTTGTAAGCTTGTAAAGAACAAATATTTGTTATAGTGGAACTCTAACTAAGATTTGGTTGGAAGAAAACTGGATGTAGCTTCCAGGGTTGAAAGGTGAACCAGTATAAATCTTGTGTACATTAGATTTCAGTTTATATTTCATTAAATTCTTGAAGTATAGAATTTGTTCATCATATAAATTTGGTTACTGCACACAGTAATTTGATTGATGAAGTTAATTGATTTCTAATTGGTTTTAAATTGATACGATCCTTTTGAAGTATTCCACTGTTATAAATTTTGAAAGGAAATTTTAAAACTCTGAGGTAAAACCAATTCATTGTAATTTCACTATTGGTTTCTTGAGCTGAGTAATTTGATTGAGTAAAAGCATTCTTGGTTTAAAAGTGAGTAAGATCCTTTAAGTCTGATTTTATAAATAAATTTTAAAAGACCAAGTTTAAACCAATTCACCCCCGTCTTGGTTATTGTGGGTGTTCCTATTATTTTCAATTGGTATCAAGAGCAGGTTCTTGAGTGTTATTCAAGATCACTATCTTTCTTTAAAAAGAAAATGAATACCACACAAATTACCTTCAAGGAAGGTGCCTCACTCAATCATCCTCC
>PYAF01001012.1:2376-19911 GCA_007407185.1 Glycine tomentella
GTATGTAGTTAAATGGTTTAAATACTTGAATGATTCCTTGTGGGAATTAATTAATAAAGGTGATAAGTGAAAGGAGAATATTGAGGACTATTAGTTAAATTACTAACATAATTTTTCTATAATTAAAAACTATTCTCCGGTTATGCATAAAATTTGGTAACAATCTTACTTGATTAAGGTATGGTGGTGTAACCATACTTATGATATAAATGATGATATGATATGTATTTTGCTTATGAATTTGATTTTTATGGATGTTGATATGTTGATGTGATTAAGATAGGTGGATTTATGTTTCCATGTTCCAAGTCCAGTACGAGGCTTTGGGAAAACATAATCTGATGCTACATACAGTACGATATGTAGTACCCAGGTGCAAGGATATATGGCAAAATTCATGCATGTTTGCGTAAGACTATAGCAGCGACCACACTCAGTGTGGCCACATACAGTACGCTATGTGGAGGCCATTTGCCCTGGGATAGTTCATCTCATGCATTCATATAGTTGCATATTACTTGTGGATGTGTTTGTGGATGTGTTTGATTATTTGAATAATTTTACTAACCTAATAATAGGGTCGGGGTTTAGCTTTGCCTACTGAGAAATTTATTTCTCACCTTATTTGTTTCATGTTTTTTTTAGATGGCAATGATGGACAGGTTACATGAGGCCTTGGAGTAGTGAAGATATATAAAAGATGTTATGAATTACGCTGGATTTTTGAGAAAAGTAGTGTACTTGTGTCATATAAACTTTTTGTATCAGAGACATTGGCTATGTATACAAGTAACAAATCTTTTGCAAATTTTACGTTTTAAAAATTTTACTATTATACGTTTCTTAGAGATTACCCTTAAGTAAAAATAAAAAAATAAGTAAATATTTAGGTCGTTACAGTTACTCCAGTGAACTTTGGCTTTTTGAAATATTTTCGAAGGCCAATTAATCGATTATCTCAATGTTGTAATCGATTACATGAGTTCAAAATACATTCTGAAAAAGCTTTTTAAGTGGATTTTAATCGATTATTTCGATAGGTAATCGATTATTACAGACATTTTATCAGAATGAACAGTGTATTATGCAGCACAACTTGAAAAATTGAAGGCATATGTGATGATGGAACAAGTATGAAGTTATTTCACATGGATAGGCACATAACAATCATGTTAATTAAGATTTGATTCATCCAAGATACCTAGCATGTTTCTAAGAGTGTAAAATCTATCTCTTGTTAAAGGTTTAGTGAATATATCAGCCAATTGATTATGAGTATCAATGAAGTCAATTTTGATATTACCTTTTTGGATGTGATCTCTAAGGAAATGATGCCTTATCTCAATATGTTTGGTCCTTGAGTGCATTATTGGATTCTGTCACATAACAGTGGTATTTCTTTTAATTCCACACCATAATCTTGCAATTGTTGCTTTAACCATAAACTTTGAGCACAACATCTTCCAGCAAAGATGTACTCAGCTTCAGCTGTTGATAAAGCAGCACAAGATTGTTTCTTGCAATGCCATGAGATTAGTGAACTTCCTAGTAGATGACAAGTTCCACTAGTGCTTTTTCTATCCAATTTACACCCGACAAAATCAGAATCAGAATAACCAACAATGTTAACTGATGCACCTTTAGGATACCAAAGACCAACTTTTGGAGTTGATTTGAGATATTTGAGAATCCTTTTGACTGCAGTGAGGTGTGATTCTTTGGGATTTGCTTGATATCTTGCACACAAACATACACTTAACATAATGTATAGTCTACTAGCTGTTTAATACAGGAAGGATCCAATCATTCCTCTAAACTTTGACTCATCAACCTTCTTTCCTTTTTCATATGAATCGAGATAGGTTGAAGTTGCCATTGGAGTGCAGCATCTTTGCTTTTCTTCATTTCAAACTTTTTGATCACTTCAAGGCAATACTTGGTTTGGTTTAGAAATGTTCCATCCTTCATTTGCTTCACTTGAAGTCCAAGAAAGAATGTTAATTCTCCCATCATTGACATCTCAAACTAATTCTGCATAGTGGTAGAAAATTATTTGCATAACACTTGATTAGTTGAACCAAAGATTATATCATCAACATTTATTTGAACCAGTAAAATATCATTTCTTTTCCTTTCGATGAACAAGGTTTTATCAACATGTCCTCTTATGAAAGATTGTTCAAGCAGAAATCTACTTAATCTTTCATACCAAGATCTTGGAGCTTGTTTTAAACCATAAAGAGCTTTCTTAAGTTTAAAAACATGATTTGGATGTTTGAAATCAGTAAAACCAGGAGGTTGCTCCATATACATTTCCTCCTCAATATATCCATTTAAGAATGCACTTTTAACATCCATTTGAAAAAGTTTAAAACCCATTAAACATGCATATGCAAGCAACAACCTAATGGCTTCGAACCTTGCAACTGGTGCAAAGGTTTCCTCATAGTCAATGCCTTCCTCTTGATTGTAACTTTTTGCAACCAATCTAGCTTTGTTTTTGACTATGATTCCACTCTCATCAAGTTTGTTTCTAAAATCCCATTTAGTGCCAATAGGTTTGAGAGAAGAAGGTCTAGGAACAAATTCTCAAACTTCATTTCTTTTAAATTGATTTAGTTCATCATGCATGGCTTTCATCCAATGTTCATCAATTAAGGCTTGATCAATATTTTTAGGTTCTATTTGTGAAACAAAAGTCATATTACAACAGAGATTTCTTAATGAAGATCTAGTAGGTACTCCCTTTGAGACTTCACCAATGATATTGTCAAGAGAGATCTCTAGTAGTTCTCCAATCTTTTGGCTCTTGGACTGGTGTTGATTGACTTGCTTCAGTAATTTGCTCCTCTTTTTCTTTAACACTGAATCATTTAGCTGGATAAACTCCTCCAAAGGACCTGCATCTACATCACACTTCTTTTCCTCTTTAGAGGAATTAGATTCATCACAAATCACATGTACAGATTCTTCCATGCACAAGGTTCGTTTATTGAAAACTCTATATGCTTTACTATGTAATGAATATCCAAGAAAAATGGCTTCATCAGCTTTAGCATCAAATTTTTCAAGTGATTCTTTGCCATTATTCAAAACAAAACACTTACAGCCAAATGCTCTCAAATGAGAAATGTTTGGTTTTCTACCTTTGTATAGTTCATAAGGGATTTTCTTTAAAATAGGCTTTATTAACAATCTATTCAAAGTGTAGCAAACTGTACTTACTGCATCAGACCAAAATATTTAGGCAAATTTGTCTCATTAAGAAGAGTTCTTGCACCTTCTTCAAGGGATCTATTTTTCCTCTTCACAACACCATTTTGTTGAGGTGTTCTTGGAGCTGAAAAATTGTGGTTAATTCCATTTTCTTCATAGAATTTTTTAAAATGTTCATTTTGGAATTCTCCACCATAATCACTTCTTATTGAGATAATTTTGCTCCCCTTTTCATTTTGAACAAGTTTGGCCAATTTTCTAAATGCATTGAAAGCATCACTCTTGGATTTCAAAAACAGAGTCCATGTGAATCTAGAGTAATCATCTACAATGACAAGCCTATAGTAACTACCTCCTAAGCTCATAGTTCTAGAAGGACCAAATAAATCTATGTGAAGTAATTCAAGGGGTCTTGAAGTGGAAACAACATTTTTACTTTGAAAAGAATTTTTTGTTTGTTTCTCCTTTTGACAAGCATCACATAATTTGTCCTTTTCAAACTTGAGTTTCGGTAAGCCAATAACTAAATCCTTTTTAATTAACTTGTTCATATGATGCATGTTAATGTGACTTGCCCTTCTATGTCACAGCCAAGATTCATCAATTTTGTTTATTAGGCAAAAAGTGTTGTGAAAAAATGCATGATCAATGGAGAGTAAATAGATATTACCTTTTCTTTTACCTATGTGAATCACCTCACCATTTTGTCCATCACATATCATGCAACAATTGTCATTAAATGATACTTTGAATCCTTTGTCACAAAGTTGGCTTATACTTAGGAGATTATGCTTTAAACCTTCCACATAAAGAACATTTCTTATTTTGGTTTTAAAGTTGTCTCCTATATTTCCTTCACCTATTATCTTCCCTTTGTTGTTGTCTCCATAGGTGACACATCCACCATCTTTAAGAGTTAGATTTATGAGCATAGATATGTCACTGGTGTTGGATATAGGGGGAGAATCATGAAGAGTGAAAAACTTTGATTCAAGAATGTGTTTTGAGCTTTCAACATGCTTGGAGTGCCTTGAAGTTTAGTATATGATTCAAGTGTAAGAGAAAGGCAATCTGATTGATCCATGCATTCATTCATTCATCCATTAATCAGCTTAAAAGATTTTCACTAAAACATCAAAGCTTTTATCTTTTGGTTAAGGTTTTAATCAGATTAAAAGGTTTTTGGAAAAATGATTTTCTTGTTGTTTTACTTGATTACCTAAGTCATATAATCGATTATTTTGTTCTTTGTTCAATCAGGAAAATCTTCATAAACAATTTAATCGATTACCTATCAGATTAATCGATTATTTGGCCTTTGATTGAAACTGAAAATGCTTTATTAAAAGTTTTAATCGATTACCATCATTCGTAATCGATTATATAGTTGCACACACTTTTAAAGGTTTGTTGGTTTAATCGATTACCATCATCTGTAATCGATTACATAGTTCATTTTGAAAATCTTAATCTCCTGACTTATTATTTGTAATTGATTACATAGTTCATTTTGTGAAACTGAACTTCCTGGTTGAATCGATTACAGCTCGGGATAATCGATTAATTTGCTCGTTGCTGAAACCCAGAAACCTTCTTGAACAGATTAATCGATTAAGTGATAATTTAATTTATTACATATGCATTTTAATTGATTATTTGGCGCATTTAATCGATTATAATTAGTTACAAAATCTGTTATAAATAGTTTTGAAGGCTTGGCTTGTCTAAGAACTTGATCATTCGTATTTCTGAATACACACAAGCTTTCTAAACTCTTTCAAAGTGATTTTCTGTGTTCTATTACTTCTTGTTTCTTTCAAATCATTCATGAGTCATTGAATGAATCTTGATCAAGAAACTATTCAAAGATAAGGAAATACATGTGCTGATTTGTTTTGCTATTCAACCTAATTTGGTAACTCATGTGCATTATATTCACTGGATCATCAGGTTATCTTTCTCCTTAATCTTTGTGTGCAAATTCGTATTTGAATTTCTGTTGTAATTACTATTGTAAGTGGGTTCTTCTTGCTTGAGTCTAGAGAAGGGTTCTCTAGTTAAAGACAAAGTAGTGTTCTCTAGTTCTTTCTCCTTAGAATTCTAATAGGGTTTTAGTTTTCTATTCTTTATCTAAGGTTGATAAAGGGGAGGTTTTTGTAATAAGCTTATAAGAACAAGATTTATAATAGTGGAACTCTAATCTAGTGTTGATTAGAAGAAACTGGATGTAGCTTCAGTTGTGAAGTGAACAGTATAAATTGCTTGTGTTGTTTCTCAATCTCTATTACTCTTATTATTCATTGATTCTTGTTTCATATTCATTGTTCAACAAGTTCTGTTTTGAGCAAATTGATTCCAATGGGTTGAGCTATTTGATTAAGTAAAAAGATTTCTTGATTTTGAAAGTGATAAAGATCCTTAAACTTTGATTTGAATTAATTTTAAAATACCAAGGTTTAACCAATTCACCCCCCTCTTGGTTATTGTGAGTATTCCCTTTATTTTCAACCGGTCATATGTCTAGAGCATCCACTATCAAGATACCATAATGATGATCTTGCTCTTAGACATACCTGCAAAATTCAAATCAATTTTCAAAGGAAGGTACCCAATTGAGGTTGGGTCTATAGGGGGTTAACCACTTTCTTCTTCTTTTGCACCCAAATACATTCTCCATTAGGCACATAGAATCTCCTAGCATAGCATTTATACGAAGTATGTCCTTTCCTCATACAATAGTTGCAAGTTACAGATTTTAATGAATTCCGTAAATAAGTATTTTGATTGATCCTTGAATTATGGACATGCTTTTGATTTTTCTGTTTTGGTGGTACAAAGACAGTTTTGCCAAAAAACTTTGACCTTGTTTGTAACCCAACCCAGAAGTATCTCCAACATATTTTTGCACACTTATCATTTCAGCTAAGTTGCATCTTCCTTTATAAAGCTTTCTTAAGAGATCAATCAAATCACTATTCTTAGCTAGAGTATCATGTATTTTTCTCCTTGACTTTTTTTGTAATCATCAAAATCTTTTTGTAACATATTGTATTTATCAACATTTGATGAAGAAGAAGCACATGCACATCCATTCATTTTGTAGCTTAAAACAAGTTTTTCATTTTCTTCTTTCAAGTCAAAAATTTTGGCTTGCAATTCTGTAATTTTTGCAACATGCCATCTAAGATTTCCTTTTAGCTTATTATTGGATATTGTAAGTTTCTTGGCTTCTTCATGCATTTCATGAAAGGCATCAATAACTTGATCATATTTAGAACTTACCTCAGTTCCAGCACATGAGAGATCATCATCTTCATCAATTATGGAAGTGAGACACACATTTGCTTCTTCATCTTCAATTGATGATTCAGAAGTTGTTGACTCATTATCTTCCCAAGCTATGTAGGCTCTCTTAGGCTTTCCCTCTTTCTTTGTCTTGCTTTCACCTTGTTGATTCTTTAGAAAGATAAAGCATTCAGATTTAATGTGGCCAGGCTTACCACATTCGAAGCAAGTGAAATTGTTGTCACTCCTTTTGTTGTTGTTGTTGTTCTTTGCGAATTTCCTGTTCTTGTTTCTCCTCAAGAACTTGCTGAACTTTTTAACAATCAAGTTCATGTTGTCATCTTCATCTTCTTCACTTGAGTCTTCAACTTTTTCAACCTTTGAGGATGTAGCTTTCAAGGCTATGCTTTTATGTTTCTTTTCTGGATCTTCAACATTGGTTAATTGTGACATTTCAAGTTCATACTCAAGAAGCTTACCAAATAGTGCAGCCATTGACATTTTGGATAGATCTTTTGATTCTTTGATTGTTGTCACCTTTGATTGCCATGGTCTTGTGAGACACTTCAAGATTTTGATATTCAATTCTTCAGCATCAAAAATCTTTCCAAGACCAAGAAGATGATTTACTATGTGAGTGAATCTTGTTTGAAGCTGAGATATGTTTTCTGTGGGATTCATCTTGAACATTTCATACTCATGTATTAAGGCATGCTTCCTTGATCTTCTCACTTCATCTGTACCTTCATGAGTGATTTCCAACATTTCCCACATCTCCTTTGCACTTGTACACCTAATTGTTCTAAAGAATTCATCAGAGGAAAATACAGAAGTAATCATATTCTTAGCTTTAAAATCATATTGAACTACTCTCTTTTCAACATATGTCATTTCATCCCATTATTTGGAAATCATATCATTATCAACAGTTTTTATAGGAATTAAAGGACCCTTTTCTATTGCATTCCAAGCTCCTGGGTCATTTGATTGAATAAAGATTTTCATTCTATTTTTCCAAAAGCTGAAATGCTCTCCTTCAAACATCGGAGGACGATTAGGGAGACACCCTCCTTGAAGGTGATTTGTGTGGTATTGATTTTCTTTTTAAAGAAAGATAGTGATCTTGAATAACACTCAAGAACCTGCTATTGATACCAATTGAAAACAATAGGAATACCCATAATAACCAAGAGGGGAGTGAATTGGTTTAAACTTGGTCTTTAAAATTATTTATCAAATCAGAGTTAAGGATCTTTATCACTTTTAAAACCAAGAATACTCTTATTTAATCAACCAACTCAGTTCAAGAAACTAATAGCTCAAAATAGAACTTGTTAAGTAATGATAAAACTACCAAAAACAAATGATCATGACAACTTGAAGAAATAGAGAAAGAAAGAATAAACACAAGCAATTTATACTGGTTCACTTCACAACAGAAGCTACATCCAGTTTCTTCTAATCAACACTAGATTAGAGTTCCACTATTATAAATTTTTGTTCTTACAAATTTTACAATAACCTCTCTTTATCAACACTAGATAAAGAATAAGAATCTAAAACCCTATTAGACTCCTAAAGAATAAGAATCAGAGAACACTACTCTGTTCTTTTCTAGAGAACACTACTCTAGCCAAAGCTTCAAGAAACCACTTACAATAGTATCAAATAACATAAATTGTAAAATCGAAATTACACTTAGACATTAAGGAGAGAAGCAACCTGATGATCCATTGAAAATGAATACAAATGAATTACCAATCAAGGTTGAATGCAGAAACAAACTTTCAGAACATGCTCTCCTTTTAAACTCTTGAAGTTTCTTACCCAAAAATCATTCAATAGCTCATGAAGATTAAACAATGGGACAAGAAGTTAGTAAACCCAGAAACTCACTTTCAAAATCTTAGAAGGCTTGTGTATGCTCAGAAAATACGAAGTGTTTAAGTTACAAAATAAGTCAAGCCTTCCCTCTATTTATAACAAAACTTTGTAATAACCAGTAATCGATTACACGCGCCTAATAATCAATTAAAACTCATATGTAATCTATTAAATTATCACTTAATCGATTAAAGTGTTCAAGGCACATTTTGGGTTTTATTAACGAGCAAAATAATCGATTAAACCGAGTTGTAATCGATTAAGTCAGAAAAGTCTTATTTCAGAAATAGCATGTGTAATTGATTACAGATAATGGTAATCGATTAAGGCAGCAAAGCAGGTTTTCTCAAAATAGCCTATGTAATCGATTACAAAAGAAAAAAATTTAATGTCATTTAATCATACATTATTATTTATATGACTTTTATAATAATAATTATAAAAATCATATTTTATATATATATACACACACATTTCATGCAACCCGCATTAGATCTTATTTTTTCTTTATTCTTTTTTTTAATCTATCTCATTGATTAAAAAAAATCTCAAAAAAAATACCGGTCAAAAAATGTGTCGTTTTTTTTATTATGTTTGTTTGACATTCTTTGATGGAACCAAAAATTGTTAAACAAACAACTCACATTCTTTATTCAAATTTCAATTTTAATTTGGATAATCTATATTATATATTTTCAACTCTCTCTCTTATGTAAATAAAAAAAATAAAATAAAACTCTCTCTTTTCGTTTTCCTTTGACCTCGATAACTGGTGAGCTTCATGCGATTCAAAACCCAATGAACGGTCTAATTTCAATTTTTATATATGGTGGAGAGGGACATAGCCAACCCAATTACCTAAAGTGACGTTTTCAGTCAAAACATTTCAATTCTTTCCAGTGGATATAAAATATCATGCTAGATGGGTACACATAAATTAAAACATTAACCTCCTAATCACATGCACGATGCACGCTAAGTCTAAACAAATGGGAAATCATGATAACAGCTAAGAAAATGAAAATAAACATGTTCCAACAAAAACTTATGGAGTTAAACCATCATTTAATTTCTAGATGATATGATTATGTTTAATAAAAAATTAACTATTGAATTAGATAAAAAAATAAAAGTAATAAAATATGATTTATTTTAAAAAAATAAGTAAATTGAATAATTATATTGAGAAAAAAAATGAAAGAAAATATAAAAAATTAGAAGTTAGAAATTAAAATTTTAAAAAATATTACTTCAAATAATATTTAAAAAATACTAAAAATTACTAAAAAAAACTACTAAAAAATTATTTAACAAATCATTAAACAAAATGTTTAACTAATAAAAATTAAAAATTAATAAAAATATATTGTTAAACATAACTATTTATAGAAACAACAGATAATGAAGCCAAACACATACGGTGAAGTTATGCCGGTTTCACCTAATGGTTGATTTTACGTTAAAGGTACCCATGCAATTAAACTATAATGTAACTTTTACATGCCCCTGTATATAACATATATCTCACAAAATCTTGTTGCACTTCTCTCTCTTATTTAATCACACAATTAAAAAATAATTTTATAAAATAACCGTTCTGAGAAGATATATATTAGAAAAGTTTTTTATTTCCAATATAATATATTCTTTTTAAAATACCAAGGAATCATCATTACTCTTTCTAAGTATAATGTTTAATTTACAGTAAAAAAATTATAATTTATTATAGAAGGCTGAGATAGGCACAAATTAAAGTTATAAATACGTGAGGTATTAATAATCATGACAATGTGACACGATCTTTTTACTATATTTTTTATTATTGAATAAAAATTAATGTAGATTCACCTAAAAGATGTGTTGGTCTGATTTTTTATTTAATTCCTAGTTTCATATTATATATTCATCTATATTTCATTAATAAAAAATATACTAAATAATTATTAGATGTTAATAACATCAAATAATTAATTAGCAACATTATATAATAACGTAAAAATAAAGAATGAAATTTATCTTCACAACACAAACTTTTTAGTCATTTCTTTGTTTACTTTTGTCTCTCATCTCCTAATGGGGAAAAAACCAAACCAATGTTATTTTTTTAAAAAAAATAATAATAATCTCATGTTCATGTGGTAGTGATTATCATGATGATGAATTAAAGGTGCCATTAGTAAGGTTTATGCTCGCAACCTTTGATCTTTCTAATTAATTTAATGTATTAAAATTTATTTTGCACCAAGGGTTGGCCACATAATGGCCCATAAGGATGAAAGCATCTCAACCTAATCTAGCACGTGGGAAACATGTTTTTAAAACATCAAATACATGCCATAATAAACTAAGTATTAAAACAAGAAATGTTCAATTTCATCTTTTCAACCATTTCAGAAATTGATAAACCACGGTTATAATGATATTTACTAATAGAGATAAGTCATCAGAGCTATATAAACATCATATTTAGTATTATAAGACGTACGCAATTTCTTTAATTATTCATCTCATGACTTTGCACCTTAATGACTTGAGTGTTAGTGTATTTACAAGTAAACCTCCCTCCCCCATCACCAATGATGAAAAAACTCTCACTAACATAATCAAGTACCATCTTTTAGTTTCACCATTAGAGTTTGTCGATGTGAAACACATGACCATTCCACATAGATTCAAGATCATTAGGACCATTTTGTGAAAAAGAGAAACATTCCCTGCTTCACCTCCTAGAGAAACCCAACCTCCATTTCTTACCATGTCTGTTTCGCTTCTTGTCTCTAGTTTTATGTGAGAAATTATTGTGGACACTCGTAAAAACACTTTTCATCAAAAATGTGACAACGTTGTCTCTTCTCTCAAACAGAGGCAAATGGAACTCCCAATAAGCCCCATGCATTAGTACCTTTCATCCTTTGCCACAACAAGCAACAAATGGGTCATGATCCTCCTTTTATATTCTCTTAACTGCTAAGAACTCATTAACCTAATTTGCTACCAAGCTCTACTCATATAGGGGTGGAAACAACAAAAATCAATTAAGGGCAACAACCCAAAATCTCAACTAGGTTCTCTCTAGATAAACAAATCCTACTCCATTACCGTCAAAGTTGTCTATCATGCTGATTAAAAAAACCGAATGTGGATCAAATTTTAGCATAATTAATTTGGGAAATTTTGACAAATTTAATAACCAGAAAAAGATGAATCAAGATAAGAGAATGCAAGAATAATACAACAATTTAGATGAATTGATGAGTTAAGGTTGATAAGAATTAAAGGATTCTAATAAAAACCTAAGAGAAACACTCTATTAGCAACAAGTTAAAATTTAATTATCAAGAAAAAGGTCCTTACAAAACGTTTAAGATCGAGGTATTATTCCTCTAGCTAAAATGCACTTGGGCCAAGACTCAAAATTAACACACTAAAAAAATTACCAAGGTAACTAAAATAAGGCTAATTATCAAATATGTGTTCAATTACACAATTATTAAAACCCACAAAGGTTTCTAAAAATAACTACTACTAATCAAATAATTGACTACAACTTATTATCTTCAAGACTCCTTCATCTTCCTTCTCTACAAGTGAGTTCATCTTCTTGTTGAGCTATTATTGTAGTTCTTATGCCTTGCTCTAGTCATGTCTCTTTCTAAGCTAAGGTGTTTCATGCTAAGTTCCTCTTCGTTTGGTGACCCCTTCATTACATCCATAAGCATCTAAATCTTTTTAGAAGCCTCACCATAGTATTATCCTAAAGAAGCTTACATTAATGATGAATAGGTTCTTGTGGTGAATCATCCCTTGTAAAAAGGATTTGGAACTGTTACTTGTGAATCATCCCAATTCTTAAGAATTTAGAATTGTTATTTGTGATGGTGTAACGACCTAAAATTATTCTAGATGTTATATCTTTATTAGGATTAAATTTTAAGAAGTGTATATTAGTAAAAATTCTAAAACGTATAAATTATAGAAGTTGTTGAACTAACATATATATTATACGTAGTCACAGTCCATGTTACAAAAGTCATTATTAAAAAGTACAGTATTTTCCATACACCAGCCTAGTTCATATCTTCGTTCCTACACCACTACTAATCCGGGGCATCAAGGAAACTGATTACTGTTGCCATCTAAAAAAATTGACACAAATCTAGTGAAAAATAAAATTTCTCAGTAGGCAAAACTAAACCACCAAACACGTTAATACGTTAGTAAATCATTAATATAGTCAAATAAATTCATAAAATAATTATGCAAATTATATGAATGCATGAAATAAATTTTTTCAGGGTGCACATGGCCTCTACATATCGTACTATATGTAGTTACACCTCGTACTGGATGTAGAAATGTTGCGACCGTCTTACGCTAGTCATGCATGTCATTCCATGTATTTGCACCTGGTCTCTACATCTCGTACTGGATGTAGTCTTAGATTATGTCTCACAAATCTCGTACTAGACTTGGAAACATGAATCAACATATCATCACATCAAAATCCATCCATAATAAAATCCATGAGCAAATACATACAACCTCATGGAAAATATTTTCATCATATCATCATACGTGCCACAAGTATGGTTAACTACCATACTTTATTCAAGCAAAATCATACCAACTTAGGCTTGACAATTCAATATCCTCAATCTACAAAAAAAACCATGTTAGTAATCTAACTGATAACCACAATATATCTTCCAAATAATTTCTAATTCCTTTAAACCTTCACTAGAAAAGATTATAAATTAACATGCATCTTAATCTCCTTTCACCTACCACCTTACTACTTAATCCTCAAAATTGAATCACTCAAGTATTTGAAACATTTACCTACGTTCCATTCAACCTCTTCTTCTAGAAATTAATTCAAAACAATCCCATAATGAAAATATGAACAAACAGGCCAAATGTCATCACAATCACTTCCAAAGATCATCAAATGTAACTCCAAACATCACTAATATTTCAGCCTATAAATCATCACCTATCTTATGGTTTAAATCAATATTTTCACATCATAAAATACCTTCAAATAACATGAAATTTCAGCCTAAATAATAACCATAAATTTGTATATTTAAACATGTAAATTAGTCCAAATAATTTCTTAACTAGAGATTGAAGCTAGCCTACCTCAAGTGAGTTTGATTTTGGAATGGAATAGATTAAGGGTTGTCTTCTTTGGTTGTCTTCCTTCGAATATCCTCTAAGAAATGAAGCCTTAAAAGAAGAAATTGGATGATGGATGAGGTGGTAGAAGAGGTCACGGTCAAGAGCAAGAAAAGGAGGTAGGAAGTGAAAAGCTAGGTGCAAGTAGCAAGTGTGAACTTTGCAAGAAGCTAACATACATGCAAAATTTTGGAGCATCCAAGCTATTTATACTAAGTTATTTAGTTAGATAGTAAGTGAATTAGTTAGATTTCAACTAGATTAATATTTAGTTTAGTTACAAGGTAACTACCTTTGAAGATATTATCATAATCTAATCATGACAATTATTTATCCTTCATTTATGGCTCAAGTGCACGTGGAGTTTGCTAAATAAATGGATTTCCTTTGCTTTGTGCCTAGAACTACATATACATGGCTGAAGATAAAACAAGATTCCTTCATTTAATGCTTGATTTCCATGTTGAAGGTCACCTAGAAAGGTTGGTTCAAAAAGCTTATCTTCTTGACTTACCATTGACTTTGGTTTACCAAACTTTTCCTTCTATTAGTTCACTTAGCTATGCCTATTCTATAGATGTTGCATGTGAATGCCTTGAGAGTATTCATCCACTTCTGATTAGTCCAAATTTGGGTTGAATATTTGATTTCTTGGGCAAAAATTCCAAGAGTTACAAGTTGTGCCCAACCCAAATGATTTAAAAGGCTAGAAACACTAAACCAAATGGGTTTGTTCATTGTTTATTTTGTACCAATCTACTAGCCCAAAAATTCTCATATTTTAATATGTTAAACTAGACTTCCTAAGATTTCTAACAAGGTATCACATTCCTTATTTGGAATTATAAAACTCTAGCTACAACACTTTTAATCTAGACTCCAAAACTGGCAGCAAGCTGAGGAATTCCACACTGACATATCTTAATGTTTTAGTTACTTCAAGCAGTACAAAAGGTAGATTTATATGAAATTTTAATATGTTATAATAGACATATATATCTTTAATTCCATATATCATACACCTAATTTGGATAAGAATTGAGAGATAAATAAATTTCTCAATTCGGGTAGCAGAAATGGACAGTTTTAGGCAGCTTATGAGAAATGAATTTTATCATATTCTTCTTGTATCCAACTATTATCACACTTCCATAATTCAATCATAAATATAAACTCAAGACATAATTTTTGAGGATGTTACGGATGGAACAATAGGATGATACAAAATGACCACTACAAGCACCTCAATAATTTTTTTAGGTCTTGCTCTCTTGCAAGTTATGTTTTGTACGGACCAAACCAATCGGTCTAACAAAAAAATAAAATAAACTAGTCCAATAATTAGGCCAAATAAATAATAAAACCAATAAAATCAATTAAAAAAATTCACAATGAGTTTGTGAAAAAACGGTTAATACAACATTGTTTTGATTCGTTTTTCTTAAAAGAAATGAAAAATCAAGATATTTTTCATTTTTTTGTTCAAAATTAGAAGTTGAACTCCACTATCAAATGAGTTATAATAATTCATGCATATTTCTCAACCAACTAAACTAAGTCTCATTGACAGTGGCAGAACTAGAAAAAAGTTTTAGGAGGAACAAGATCTAGTGCTAAAATTATTATTTTTTATATAAATTAATGTATACATCAAATTAAAGTAATTTAAAATGTGACAATAAAAAGTAATTTAAAACCTAATACATAAACGATAAAACACATATAAAAGTAACTAATGTAATTAAAACTATATCAAAAAATTAAAGTGATTAAAAGAAATTAAAATATAATTGCTAAAACTATATATTGCACATGAAATATTAAATAGTATCGCTATGATTAATATAAATAAATAAAATAATTCATATATAATTTAACATATATTTAAAGCAAACGTAAAATGAAATAATTATAGATACGATTAATATGAATAATTATATTAATTAAAATATATTTTATCTACCTAATATGTAAAGTTATTATTATTATAAAAGAACCTATAAAAGAAAATAAAATAAAAATTCAATAATGTAATATTTGAAATCATTATTTAAGTGTTGATTAGATAACATATAATACTTTAAAAAAGAAAATTAACATAACTCACAATAACAATTCTAGTGAGAGTAAAAACATATTATCAATGTAAAAGACAAACAATATTAGGATTTGGGGTGACGGGTGAGGGCAAATATATGACTTTAAGTTAGATGTTAAGTAGTTTTTGTTTATTGAGCGGGATTGGCTGCCCTTGTGATAGTCAACCTAGTTCCCCTCTTGTCGATTAGTATTTTGTTTTTCATCCTAGTTGTAAATTTATTTTTATTAATGGATATTATTGTGTATTGCTGATATATTTAATTTAGATTTTTGTGTGTATTTTGAAAATTAAGAACCTACAACGATGTTTCATTTTAGTTTTTAGTATTATAAAATTATAATATTATGTTTCTTTAATATTTTATTGATATTAATTTAATCAGATTCAATCATGATTGAACTATCGAGCAATTTGACCAGTTAAATGTTTGGTATAGTTTTAAAAAAATATTGTTCATAAGGAAGACAAAGGGTACAATATATCCTAACCCTAAAGAATACTACCCTTAGATGGTTCAAATCTTTTTTGCTTGGATCCATTAACACTTGGACAAAATTGAGGAGGTGATTTACCGCCCATTATTCTACAAGCAGGATCGAACCAAAGTTTTGGGTGAGTATGATGGCAATACATCAAAGAGACATTACAAGTTCAAGTCTTTTTAAGGATGTACTATTATTGGGATCTCCTTTTTATAACACATTGCTTGCCAAGAGAAGGGTAAATTGTGGATGAAATTCTCATTTGTTATGAAAAATTTGTTCATTTAGAATATAGGTTGAAAACCCTCAAAATACAATAATAGAAACTACTAAGGTTGTTGTAGTAATTTAAGATGAGATCAATATTTCGTTGTCATAATAGGAGTTTGAGATTTGGCAAACATCGAAGAAACATTTTCTATCTCTCCCCTTCCTTAACAAGATCAAATAAGGCAAGAAAAAAAATCAAATGGTGGTTGACTATATAACAATTGTCGTAACTGCCATAAGGTCTAAAGATTGACTTCTTAATGAAAATAAATGCCACATGTCCCACTAACTAATGTATTACAATTCAGACAACCATAAATAGGCATTGTTGCAACAATACTATAGACTACAAACTAAGATGTCTATCTGTTGCGAGATTACAGCAAGTGCACCGATCGTTTACAAGTAATAAAGTTAGGTAAGTAGAGTATCGTTCTCCACAGGGATTGGGGTGATTTTCACAGTAATACTAAGATTGTGATTGAAAATAAAAATAGAAAATTACGCAGAGAAAGAGTTGTTGATTAATTGATTGTTTGAATGTAAAGACAAGAATTAAAGAAATGTGCAGTAAATTGTTCTAGAGAGGTTACCAATAGACGAGTAATTGTAGGCAGGCACAATCCCTGATGATTTCTCCTCTTTTACTTGACTGGTTTGTTAAACTAATGTATACACATGATAAATCTCTTCTTCATTCGTGAACCCTAGATAACTAGCGAATCGGCCCTTTAATTTGGTCAAGAACCCTAAGCTTTTATGAATTCTGTCAAATTAAGCATTTAGAGAATATATCATATGGGTTCCTGTTGTGATTGCTCGGAGAATAAGTCTTTTCTATAATAGTTAATCCCTAATTCCTTAGTGAACTAACCCTTTAGACTGAATTGAAAACCTAATTCCTTAGTGAAATCTATCAATTTAAGCATGTAAAGAACATATTATAGGCTCCGCACTCATGCATCCCTATTCCTAGGTGAAGAATGAATGTTATTCTTAACAGGTCAGAAATTAGAACCCCAACGTTCCCATTGCGAATCCTAACCCTATGTACTTAATCGAAGTGATCAATTCCAATCAAGATAAAATAAAGAACAGAAAAGAATTAAAACAAACAAA
>PYAF01001014.1:0-22234 GCA_007407185.1 Glycine tomentella
GAAATACATCTATTTAGCCCATAATTATAAGAAAACTTATAGGATTATGTTCATCATTTTCCTATAATTTTTAGTAATTAGAATAGCTTAAATTGAATTTTATCTCAACATATATATTAAAGTCTAAAAAAAAAAAAATCTTAAAACTAGTGAATTTTAATTTCTAATAGTTCTAAAATATTACTTC
Source organism: Glycine tomentella (assembly GCA_007407185.1). Taxonomy (NCBI): domain Eukaryota; kingdom Viridiplantae; phylum Streptophyta; class Magnoliopsida; order Fabales; family Fabaceae; genus Glycine; species Glycine tomentella. The sequence goes on from PYAF01001014.1 coordinate 188, forward strand.
CAATCCCTATACGATAAGTAAAAATATTGGGGTGTTACAAACATTTTAATCGATTACATTCTTGGATTAATTGATTACATAAGAAAAATAATCGATTATTAAGCGCGTATTAATCGATTAAAGTTGTTACGTTTTTCTGTTATAAATAGGAAATCACTTTGCTTGATTTTGTAATGTTGTATACTGATACCCATCGAGCCAAAACAGTTCTAAAAGCCTTTCTCAGTGTTTTCAAAGTATGTTTACATGCTTGCTCTATTTCTACATTGATCATGAGACTGTGAGTCAATCTTGAGCAAGATTTCATTAAAGATTAAGGGAAGCTGATTTAATTTGTTAATTCAACCTGTGTTAATCCATAATTTGCATTGTTAATCATTGGATCATCAGGTTGTTTCTCTCCTTAATCTTTCTGTAATTTTCGTTTTGATTTTGGATGTAATTTTTTCTCTATTGTAATTGGGATTCTTGCTTGTAAACTAGAGATAGGGTTTCTCTAGGGGTTGTGCTGAGTAGTTTTCTCATTAGGTTTGTCTCTAAGAATCTAATAGTTTTTTAAATTTCTATACTTTATCTAGAGTTGATAAAGGGAGACTTTGTAATTACTTGTAAGAACAGAAAATTGCAATAGTGGAACTCCATTCTAGTGTTGAGTGGAAGAAAACTGGATGTAGCTTCATAGTATTTGAAGTGAACCAGTATAAATCTTTTGTGTATTGATTCTTATCTCTATCTTGATCATATCTTGTCAATCTTGATTGTATGACTTTGTTTATCAATTAAAAATTTGAGCTATTGGATACCATGGGCTGAGCATTTGATTGAATAAGGTTTCTTGGTTTCAAAAGTGATAAAGATTCTAAGGGAAACTCTGTTTTTGTCTAAAAAAAATTTTAATTTACCAAGCCTAACCAATTCACCTCCCTCTTGGTTAAGTGTGAAGTGTTCCTATATTCTACAATAGACGCAATTGGGGCTTGGTGGCGCCTTGTGGGGGCGTGACTGAATGCGCTTTGCCTGGGCGCCACTAGTTGCTATATACGCGTAATTAGTTTCCAAACCGCAATAAATTGATAATTTATTTTTAAAAAAGCAATATTTAATTTTTCTGCCCATTTTAATTCAACCAAATCCAACACCAACAGATTAACACAAAAACAAGATTAAAAGTTATGCTAAAAAAATATACATATAAAAGTTGAAGTTTAAATAATAAAAAAGGTAAATTGAACATCCAGGAGTAAAAATCCCCAAAATCTATTTCGGTGAAGTTCTTCAACTGGGTGGAGTCACACATGAACAACCCCACTTCCACCACGTCGTCGAGAACACCATCAATGCTTTCCACCGCCTCATCGACTCCAACCACAAGTCAAACACGCCTTCGCCTCAAATCTAACACAAACCCCATCAATGCACTTTGATTGTTTTCCATATTTTATTTCAAATGTTATGGTAGCGATGTAAATTCAACCATGTTCTCGCTTGATTTCTAATTTAAGTCCCCTGGGATTTTTCCCTTGTCAGGTTCACCCCATAAAAAAGCATAGTGAGTTATAATTCTTCCATTAGTGATTAGTCTAAAGAATACCTCCATTTCTTAATTACATACATAATAGAAACTTTTTCCATCCCCAAAATATGAAGAAAATATTGACATATACTTGCTTCATATGCAATCACTGAGCGCATCGATTAATAGGAGTAAGATTATTTAACTTAACTAATGATCTACAATTTAAATATTAATTAGATGAAAAGTTTTACCGACTATAATTGTTCAAATTTAAATATTAGTTATATAATTACATTAAATACTCACATTAAGAACTTTAGTGATTAAAAAAAATCTCCACATGCTAAAAAGCCGTACGTTTTAACTTCTATTCAAATTATAATGTAATGAATATTGCCGTTTATCTTTTGTATCCTTTTTCTAGTTTCCATTTCCTTCAATCTTTTCTCTATTTCCACGTACTCAAACCATGCAATGGGTGTATGCTTAACACATCTTGTTAAAAAAAAAAAAGAGTAGTCTTTTGATTTTCAACTGACCAAACACTTTCCAAGTTTTTTCGTTTACTTTCAGTTCATATTTTTAGTGGCAACGCAGTTGTCAAGATTTGGTTCAACTATCATATCTCATAAAAAAGAAAAAGATTTGGTTTAATCATAATTTTTTTTCACAAAAATCACGAAATCAAAGGAGGAGATGGGGGATGTTAATTTGGTATTTTTGCTTTTTTACTTTTCCATTCTATCATGCTTTGTTTCTGCTAGTAAAGCTTTTATGTAACAGCATCATTTCAACGAGGCTTTGACAAGTCCTAAAAACTCCTTTGTTCAATGATTCTCTTGCCCCCCATTTGGTGTTGCACTCAATTGATTACCATTTCACTCTCCACCGCGTCTGTTGTTCCAAGTATTTTTCTTCTTTTTTATTAATTAAATCTATATTTTTGAGTTGTGTTATTCATACTATAATTTATATAAAATACTTTTTCTTTCTCTCTCTTTTCAGTTTTCATCACAACACTGGTCCCATCTTATACTTTTTTTCTTCTTTTTCTCTTTAACTCTCATTGTTCTAAAATTTGTTATACGAATAACATTATTTTTGTATTAAAACAAATATGAAATGTCAGATTTTTTTATTCTTTTTCTATTTCTCTCAGTTTTCATGTTAAATAACAGTGAAATACATCTAAGATAGTTGTTCTCTTAGGTTTGTAAAAAAAATTGTTATTTTTTTTTTTACAAAAAGTTTTTTCGTTAGTAAGAAACTTTGAGATTGTTCTTCCTCTTCTATCTTATTTTTTTTCTTCTTAAAATGAGAGGTGAAACCTGCTTGGTGAAAATCATACTGAAAAATCCAAGTGCAGTGCTATATATCCATCTAACAGTAGTAAATTACTAATAGAATTAAATGTGGTTTTGATTTTTAATAAATATTTGATTTTTGTGTTTGTTACATAATAAAATTTTATTTTGCGTTGAATCTCTAATAAAATAATAATTTTTTTATCCTTGATATTTTATTTTAGTCTTTGATAAATTAAAAAACTTTGTGTTTGTTCCTTGATAAATTAACGAATTTTATTTTAGTCCCGACTAGTAACAAATAAAAAAAATATCAAGAAATAAATATAAAATTCCTTAATTTATCATGAACTAAAAAAAGTGTTAAGGATCAAAACTAAAATTGTTGTTTTATTATAGACTAAACATAAAATGAAAATTTATTAAGAAACAACCACAAAAATCAAATTTTTATTAGGACTAAAATATATATTTAAGCCTTACTAATAAATAACACCAAACAACCAGGTAGTTTGCAAGAGTAACCATGAAAGGCTCCAAAGTCTAGAGCATTGTAAGTAAATGCTGATTGATAACACGTTGTCGAGACGCATCAAAAACAATTTTACTAAGCTAATTCTGTAGCACAGAGCTAACCTAGGTCGACTCAGAGACATAATCAATATGGTTCTAGTTTCAATTCATTGGTAATAATAAGGGGGGATTTTGTCAAACAGTTGGTATGCGTAAAGTAAAACAGGAAAGAACACAAACTAAAATTAAAGAACAATGCAGAAATTAACAAGATTATCAAAGAGTAAGGTAAAACAGATGAGAAAGCATCAATCCAATTCACCAACCCAAGCAATTCGAATCATCATCATTCTCATAAGTTGATTCTATCATGAACATTCATTCAATCTCAAAAGAAGCAGTTCAATCGACTCTACTCCTAAATTAATTGAAACCACAACCCTAACTGAAATATCATTCAATTAATCTTGTGATTATCATTCGAAATTAGGACATGAATCCATAATCCTAACTCGCTTTCAATCCTAAATGCAGTCATAATCATGAAAACATAATAGAAATTGAAGTAGAAGGTGAACATTCAAATAGAATTCAAAATACTGAACCGGAACTCCAATTCTTCTCTTGCTTGAGTTAGATCATTGGATTGATTAATGATTTAGCCTTCCATGATGATCACCAAGGAAAGCCCCATGAAATGAGTGCAGTAAAATAGAAGGATAGCAAAATGAAAATGAAGAAGATGAAGAACAAATGAGAGAAAATAAAGAACAAGAGTTTGATCCTAAAAACTAAAAGAAAGAAAAGTAAAAGCTGTTTTTATTGAATGTAAAAGTGTGCCCAAGTTTCACTAAAGTCACTAATATATGTAGTGACTGAGTTCTGAAAATAAAATGGGCCACAAACAAACCCAACAATCTAATTATTTGCTATTTACAACCATGAAAGTCAAATTCGCAGCCCAAAATTACAAGTGCAGAGATGCTAAATTCGAAGCTTAAAATGACCCTCTAAATGATAGAATTGGCCTCAGGATATTTCTAGCAAACTTGTAGATCTTTTCTTTATCTTTCCAGGGACTCCTAGAACGCTCCATTCGGAGATCGGTAGCACTCTATAGGCCCTACACAAGCCAGATACGTCAAGTGAGCAAAAATCCAAAAATACGCAACAAATAATAATTAAGCCAACTTACTTGCCTAGGCCCAAAACTGAATTAGAATAGGAAAATAAAGGTCCAAGAGAGGTCAAATAAGTTAAGAAGGATAGAAAAATATTCAACTAAAAACACTCTATCACTGATCTAGGGCAATTATTGTACACTGTATACATTTCCCATAACACATTCCATTATAGTCACAGCAATGCACTCAGCATCTCATTCCAAATATCAGGCACCCCGGGGAGGCACCAATGGCTGCAATCAGAGGAATGGCCTTTTCCTGGTTTCTGCCTCTCATCATGGCTTATGACCCTCCTATATATTGAGGGATGCCCGTCTCTGCGCAATGCGGTCATTGTTGTGATATCTTGCAGATATACTGGAAATCGCATTCTCTTCAACACTTCTTGTAGCACTGCCAAAGGTTCAGGAACATGTAGGTGGCTGGAAAATGGTAGAGGCTGCTTCTGATTGTAGCATTTCCAACCATTTTCCCTGTATATAAAAACCAAAGAACCACTATATATGAACAAAAGAAGAATGATGACTACATTCTAATAAGTGTTAACATAGAGAAGAAAAGAGACTTAGTAGAGAAAAAGAAAGGAGACTAAGATTTCATAACATTAACAATTGTAAAGTGTGTGTGTGTATATATATATATATATATAAGTGACAAACTAAATTATCCTTAGTTAATATATCTAATATTATCTAACAAGAAGAACCACACACATGACCTTATAAACCTCATACTAGAATCTCCCAAGTCTAAAATAGTCTCATTCCTAACCTTAAAGTTAGCTTTTGGCCATTATAGATGGAGAGTCTAAGACTTTATAAACACAACAATAGAATCTCATACTTCTTATGTGTGGTTAATGTTCCATACTTTTCAATTGGATCCTAATATGTTATTTTTTCTTCAATGAATAAATAGAATAAAGGCTAAGTTTTAGGCAAAGATACTAGAACCCCATAAGTCTAGTACTAGCTGCTACTAAATGATAAGAATTTTGGGAGAACCACACCATAAAAGCTACTCACTATAGTTGACAAGATCAAGGCAAGGTCTTACAAACTCCACAATAAAATATAATACTTCAAATGTAAGACTTAAAAGTCCCATATCTTGCAATTGGGTTGGGTCCCAACACATTTTCTTTTTCTAAATTGGAAAAAGAGGACAAAGGCTAAGTTGGAGGCAAATAGAAATAGATAGTACCTGTTATGCCTAGGAGACATGCTTCTAAAAATGACTTCAGTTCTCCTAGGGTTTAGATTTTGATCCACCCACCTTGCCCATGTATTGAGTCCTTTCTGATAAGCAACCATAGGATTCATATTCCTGATGAGATTGTTTCCCTCCATGTAGTAATCCCACCTGGTATTAATCAAGATAGAGCTCATTGATATATGTTAACAACTTAAAACTAAAGAAGAAAGGAGCATATAAAAACATTTACTTAAAAATTTAAGTTTAAATAGAGAAAATGGAAAAATTCTAAAATGAGAAATCTTTCTTACGAGCTGGTTTTATCTGAGTGAGTCCACCAATGGGCTGAATCAAATACAAGGATATCAACTCCTCTCCAATAACTTGCATTTTCTTCAATCAAATCAAGATGTAAAATTCTCTTATTTTCTGAACCTTTCTTCAGTTCTACCAACAGGGGTGCCCAGAAAAACTCAATTGAGGTCTCAAAATCCTTCAGGTGAACATTATGTTGTCAATAATTTTCAGAAAAGGAAAAGAAACCATGTTTTGATAAATATCTTGCACTCTTACCATGGCATGGAAGGCCATTGCAGGTCCGTTATAAGTCACCCTTTTTCGACCAGTTGGAATAACTCCTTGCACTAAGCAAACAAGAGATTCCCACTGATTTCTCATTATTGAATCACCCACCAGCATTATTCTCTTTCTTCTCATTCTTCCTAGAAACCTTAGTGCATCAAATCTGTACATGTTATGAAGAAGTTAGATTCATAAGCAAAAATTTGTCCATGACCAAGTATTGATCTCATTTTACAAACTCATTATTGCTTCAGAAGCATGGCATAAGCTAATTGTAACTATATATAACACAAACAGTCCGAGAGGGGAAGTATCAAAAATCAGACAAAAAAATAATGGGGAAAAGAATCAAGATCAATGAAGGGTCGGAATTAGCAAGTTTTATGTGCTATTTTCCAATCCCGCACCATCACTAGCATAGTAACATCCCATTACTCTGATTTAAAGATGACAAAATTAGATAAAAACATGAGCAACAAAACTTAGATAATATTAACAGAAAAAACAACCACATTGCAGTAAACTTTACTTAGTAAGTGGACGCAGGGTATACTATCTAGTAACATTTTATTTCTCAGTCTTTAACAATTATTTGAGTATGTAATCATATATACTAATAAAGTAAAATATGATAAACAACATATTCATGACATGAGTGTACAGAAGAAACCAAAATGGTGGCAATGTTAACAGTTGTACATGCTTACATCATATAAATACGGAAATAATGGTGATTTTATTTAGTTCCTGAAAAATATCTTGGTTTGTCCTTGACTTTTAAAACCAATAATTTGATGCAATCTTTAATAAGTCTCTAAAGTTAACACTTGTTCCACAGTACTTCGACCAAAATTTGGATTTTTCAAAAAATATAAAAAGTACTAAAACCAATGTTTAAAATGTTGGGAACTAAAACAAAAATTAATTGACGTCTTTTCATACCAAGAACATCACCAACCCAATAAGTATTTATATACCTTGGCATGGTACAACCACTTGGCTTCCACTTCCACTTCTCATAGTCAGAATCAGGCCTCCCATTCCTTTGACAAGTAACTGCAGAGCTGAGATATGGACAATTAGAGTCATAGAGAGGGTAAGAGTCATCATAAACCCATTTTCCAACAGAAATGTCACATCTCTTCCTAGAATCTCTGTTGCTTTGGACCATGCTAACATCATCATCAGCTTGCACCAGAATGCCAACCCCATCCTCAGGGTCCAGAAGGGACAATGTGCAGTGGAATGAGCTCAGGAAGGTACTACACAACAAGAAAGAGGAAACAAGCAAGTGAATCTTTGGTGTTGCCATGGAAAAGAAAGAGTGTGAAGGGTCCAAAATGGAAGAGGGTTTATGTAGATTGGAATTGCTTAGTGTTTTGAGTTAAAGTGTTTGATCAAGGCATGACTTGCGGTGGTGTTGGAGGTGTGGACCATGAAAATGTGAAAATGTGTTACTTGTAATTATTGTCATTGCTGACACTGTAGTAATTGACCAATGTGTTACCTTTCTTCTTTTCACCTATGGCTAGTACCTTTTTTCTTCTTTATAATGAATGAAGTGATCCTTGGAATTGAATAATTGCTTCTGTTTTGTTAAGACAGATAGGCATGTACATTTGTGGTTGTCTCTCAAACATTTAACGTAGTTTGAGTGATGAATGGTTTTGCTTTTATTTTCACTTTTTTTTTTTCTTTTATTGGAGAACCAGAATAAATGCTCTGCTATTACTAACTAACACTAAAACAGGTGCCATTCAGTTAATGAGATTTTTTTTTATCATTTTTTTCCCTTTAATTTTTAAATTTTGTACCTTGTGTGAAACAGCACTCTGTTTTGGTCTTTTGTATGTCTAATTATTAGATAAATAATTAGGAAGTCATAAATAATAAGTATAACAGTATAATAAGTTCAAATAGAATCATCACAGATACAAAGTTTATAATAATCAATTAATACAAAGCATAAAATTTAATAGTAGTTAAAAAAGTCTGGGTTGAAGTGTGCATAATCCTTAGAGAGAAAATGCTTAGAATAAATGAATAACATGCACTTATCTCTCAAGATAAGACATCTCATTAATCCAATCGAGTGCAGCGAAAGGATTCTGAACCAAAGAACATCATGCTTCAAACATATAGTAGTAGTAATATAATATAATTTTATAAAAAGGAGAAATAAACAAATGGGATTTTGTTGTAGGTATATAAGCAAAAAAAAAAAAACATCAAATATGTAGCACAAGTATCACAACTAACAAACTAAGAACAAACTAGGAACAAACATAATAACAACTCCTAATAATGTGCAAAAGGCCTCCAAAGAATAAAAAGACTAAAGACTTAGAGTCTCTTTGGATACAAGACTATAAGTGTTTTCAAGAGTTTCTCTATTGAAAAAAGTTCTATTTTTTCAATAAAAAAAAACTCTCAAAAGTACTTATGGCTTGTATTGTAATACCCCGTAGGCCTCCGGTGCGTTATCATTAATAATATCAGTTTAGCGCTTAATTCACAAATAACAACTCAGTGGAAGCACATAATCGCTTTTCTTGATTTATTATGTATGGAATAAAACAGATTAAAGCAAACATTCATACAAGGCATATAAATCACGCCCCTGCTGATCCAGTTTATCATACATGACCATAGACAGATAAATACACATCCACAATATACTCAGGAGGAAATTCATATCATATCATTAATAGTTCTGTACATACATATATACATCAGTGTCTTCACCACACCGTGGTGATACAAAAGAATAACTGTCATCACCGAGGGTATACAGAACTATACATCACAGGTGTACACACACCATCCCTCATCAAGGGACAAAATACAATCAATATAAACTGAGCCTTTAGCTTTCCCTACTGCTTCTCAATCAAGCAGCCCAAGTCTCTACTGGGGCCTACTGCCCTGAGACTGCTCTGTGGCTCCCACCACTGACACCCTCAGTGTCAAGCCCTATTCAAGGCATATATCCATATCAAAACTAATTCAACAGGCATTCAATCACAGGACATATCGTATCAGAAATCCCCTATCCTAGGGTTCAATCAATCTCAGCCTACACTAGGCTTCTCACAGACCACACAAGGTCCATCAAAGCTCACATCAGAGCAATTGAGTCACCACAGAGACTCAATGTACAGCACATACCTGAGCTATGGCTTACAATAGCCCATAATTTAATATATCACTGGAACGGTCTAAACCTCAACAAGGCACCGTTTAGTTAGCCTCTCAGGCTCAACACAAACTCAATCAAGGCTCATGCATGTCCAGAGAACAACAAGTGACTCATTCCACAGCCACACATGCATATCACAGAGCCAAGATTCAAAGTTCACCAAATCAAAAACTGAAAGCCAATCCTTCATCACTAGACCGTTATAAACAAGTTTCTCAACAGGACCCTGGGCTAATTCTAGCCCCAGCTCAGTATGGGTCACAATATCCAGAAAATCCCAAATTCAAAATCAACCGGAGAAACTTGAGTTTCTTACCTCAGTGGTGACCAAGAAGGCTGAAGGACAGCTTCTACTAGCTCTGGTGTCCTTTCCAAGCCGCTGGTCTCAGCCAAACTCAAGTCTCTGAGCTTTTTCTTGAGAAATGAATTCTCACTCACAAGGGGTTTTTAAAGAGAAAGGATGACGGATTTAAGCTCTCAAGATGATTCTCACAAGCTTAATGGTAATTGGGAGGTGTTTAGGTCAAGAAATAAAGTCCTAGGAAGTTTGGGCACTCCAACAATGGAGGTTTGGTCGTGGGGAAGAAGAAAAACTGGTTTTCTTCTTCAGTTTTCGCGTTTTGCCCTTTAATATTGGGCCTGCCCGAGCTCTGGTGCGATCCGTGCCAGCTCCGGCGCTATCCGCGCCACCATGGCGGTGTACGTGGCGCCACCAACGCCACTCCCACGCCCCCAGCGCCAACTTCCAGAACCTGTGGCGCCACCCGCGCCACATTGGCGCTATCCGCGCCAACCTCCCCTGGCCTATGGCGTCGTCCGCGCCACACCTGGCGCTGACCGCGTGGAAAACCAGTGAAACTTGGTTTTTCAGACCACTTCTCGCGCCGTCCGCACCAACCATGGAGCGACTCACGTGGACTGGAAAATACCTGGCGCCCCTCGCACCAGATTGACGCCCTTGGCGTGGAATTCCAGTGGGTCTGGCGCCATCAGCGCCAGCCCTGGCGCTACCCGCGCCACACCCTTCACAGGGTTTTCTGCTGAACAATCCCGGCGCTGACCGCGCGGGGTCTGGCGCTAACCGCGCCATGATGAGGGTCCTTACATTCACCCCTCCTTTTTAGGAATTTTGTTCGCAAAATTTAGAAACATACCTGTTAGCCAACTCGGGGTACAGCTGCAGCAACTCCTGCTCTCGCTCCCAAGTTGCTTCTTCAGGTGTTCGACCTTCCCATTGTACCTTGACGATGGGAATCGTCTTGCTGCGGATCTGCTTCTCCATTCTGTCCAGAATCCTTAGGGGTTGTGTAGGACTTGTAAGATTCTCTCTAATCTGCACTGTGTCAGGTTCCACCACGTGTGAGGGATCAGCCACATACTTCCTCAACTGAGACACGTGGAACACATCATGTAAACCTGACAATTGGGGAGGCAAAGCTAGCCTATAGGCCACTGGTCCAACCTTTTGAAGGATCTGGTATGGACCAATGAACCTAGGACTCAGCTTCCTCACACCTAATGCTCGTCCTACACCCGTCACTGGGGATAGCCTCAGAAACACATGATCACCCTCCTCAAACTGCAAGGGTCTGTGCTTCTGATCATAATAGCTCCTCTGTCGACTCTGAGCTTTCATCAGCTTATCTCTGATTATCCTGATCTGTTCAGAAGTCTCTTGAACCATTTCAGGTCCAAGGAGCTGTCTTTCTCCTACCTCTGTCCAACATACTGGAGTCCTGCACCTTCGGCCATACAAAGCCTCATAAGATGCCATGCCCAAACTGGCATGAAAATTGTTGTTGTAAGAGAACTCCACCAGAGGTAGATATCTGTCCCAGCTAGTACCTTGTTCCAAGGCACAAGCTCTCAGCATATCCTTCAGAGTCTGGATGGTCCTCTCAGTCTGACCATCTGTCTGAGGATGGTAAGCAGTGCTGAGTCTCAACTGGGTCCCAAAAGCATCTTGAAGAGCACCCCAAAACCTCGAGATGAACTTCGGATCTCTGTCACTGATAATACTGTCAGGGACTCCATGTAATCTCACAATCTCCCTGACATACAGTTGGCCCAACTTCTCTGTGGTGTAGTCAGACTTCACGGGCAAGAAATGAGCAGACTTGGTCAGCCTGTCCACTATCACCCAGATGGAGTCACATCCACTCTGAGTCCTTGGTAACCCCACCACGAAATCCATGGAAATGCTGTCCCATTTCCACTCGGGGATCTCTAAAGGCTGAAGCAAACTGGATGGTCTCTGATGCTCAATCTTTACCTTCTGACACACCAAACACTTTGTCACATGTTCAACTATGTCTCTCTTCATCCCTGGCCACCAGAAATTCCTCTTCAGGTCATGATACATCTTAGTGGCTCCTGGATGAATACTGAATTGGCCCTTATGTGCCTCAGATAGGATGACATCTCTCAACTCGCCCTCAGGCACCACAATACGACCTTGGTATCTCACCAAGTCATGATCCTCCCAGGAGACATCCTGCTGGCCAATCAGGGCCCTCACAGACTCATCTTGCTGCTGAGCTTCTCGGATTCTCCTGATCAATTCGTTATCTACCTTGGTCCTGCTTAACTCAAGACCATGTGCACCTTCTGTCACTGTCAGGTGCATGTCTCTGAATTGCTCTATCAGCTTGCAATCAAAGATCATCAAACATGCAGCAGTCACATTCTTCCTGCTCAAGGCATCAGCAACCACATTTGCCTTACCTGGATGGTATCTCAGCTCAAAATCATAGTCCTTTAGGAACTCCATCCAACGCCTCTGTCTCATATTCAACTCTTTCTGATCGAAGAGGTATCTGAGACTCTTGTGGTCGCTGAACACTATCAATTTGGCACCATACAAATAGTGCCTCCATATCTTCAGAGCAAACACCACAGCTGCCAACTCCAAATCATGAGTAGGATAAGACTCTTCATGAGGTTTCAGCTACCTGGAAGCATAGGCAACCACCTTCTGATCCTGCATCAACACACATCCAAGTCCTCTCTTGGATGCATCACAAAACACCTCAAACGTTCCTTCAGGATCAGGAGGAGTCAACATTGGAGCTGTGGTCAACCGCTCTTTCAGCTCCTGGAAACACTGCTCCCACTCATGGGTCCAAACAAAGGGAACCCCCTTCCGCGTGAGTCGAGTAAGAGGTACTAACTGGGAAAACCCCTAAATGAACCTCCTGTAGTAGCCTGCCAATCCCAGGAAACTACGGATCTCAGACACGTCCTTAGGCCTCTCCCAAGACATTACTGCCTCTATCTTGCTGGGATCCACAGATACACCAGCTTCTGAGATCACATGGCCAAGAAACTTCACTTCTGTCAACCAAAACTCACACTTGGTCAACTTAGCATACAGCTGCTTATCCCTCAGAATCTGAAGGACTGTCCTAAGATGCTCGGCATGCTCTGTCTCCGTCCTGGAGTAGATCAGAATGTCATTGATGAATACCACCACAAACTGATCTAAGAAAGGTTTGAATACCCTGTTCATATAGTCCATGAACACTGCTAGGGCATTCGTCAGACCAAACGGAATGACCTGATACTCAAAGTGACCATACCTAGACCGGAAGGCTGTCTTAGGTATGTCTGCTGGCTTGATCCGAATCTGATGATATCCGGATCTCAGGTCTATCTTGGAGAACACCCTGGCTCCCCTCAACTGATCTAACAGATCATCAATACGAGGCATAGGATACTTGTTCTTTACAGTAACCTTATTCAACTGCCTGTAATCCACACACAGTCTCATACTGCCGTCCTTCTTCTTCACAAAGATCACCGGTGCTCCCCAAGGCAAGACACTCGGTCTGATAAACTGCTTGAACAGCAGGTCCTCCAACTGCACCTTCAGCTCCCTCAACTCCAGAGGAGCCATACGATAAGGTGCCACAGATATCGATCCCACACCAGGAACCAGATCTATGGAGAACTTTATCTCGCTCTCTGGTGGTAGTTGAGTTATCTCCTCAGGAAACACATCCATGAACTCGTTCACCACAGGGATCTGAGACAAATCAACACTTGGCTTATCTTCTGTCACACCCAAGAAGATATAACCCTGAGCTCCTTCCATAATTGCCTTGCGAACTTGCAAGACTGACAGAAAAGCGGTGGAACTCGAACCTGCCTCGTCGGAAGGCACAACTACCCTCTTCTGACAACAGTCTAGCATCACGCCATACTTGGCCATCCAGTCTATACCCAGAATCATCTCCAGGGTAGGCATAGCTAGACAGAACAAATCTATCACATAGGCTCTGCCCTCATACACAAATTGCACGTCCTTGCAACACGTGCTCACCTGACATCTTTCTCTAGATGCAGTGGTAACCTCCATCGGAGGGGCAAAACTGAGCTTAGGCAATCTGAGCCTATCAACAACCACATCCTGTATGAAGGAATGTGTAGCTCCAGAATCAAACAGTACTCTAACATCATAGTCATCGATTAGAACTGTACCTCTGATCAGGTCTGGAGCTCTGGCTGCCTCTCTGGCATCTACTGTATACACTCGGCCTGCTGTGGGTGTTGTCATCTCTACTAGAGCAGCCTGTGCCCGACTCTCTGTCTGAAGGCACTCTCTGGATATGTGACCCGGCTTGCCACATCGAAAACAGATAATCTGGCCTGAGGAACAGGCTCCTGTATGCTCCTTCCCACAAGCCGGACACTTGGGGACTGATCTCTTCCGGGCTGAGCTCCTCTTGAATCTGTCAGAGGAAGCAGAGACTCTCAGCATCTTGCCTTTACACTTACCGGGTGGGCCAGAACCACTAGGCCTTCTCCCCTCCTGTCTGACTGGGGGAGTAGGCTGTCTGCCTCTCTGTCTCTGCAGGATACCCTCCACTTGGCGACTCTGTATCACCAAGGTATCCATATCACGTGACCTACTGCTGGCCACCAGCACCTGAATCTCATCCCTAAGTCCCCTCAGGAACTTAGCTGCCAAAATGTCTGCTTCAGGTAAAGGCCTCCTGAAGTGTGCATATTTGACCAGCTCATGAAACTGGGCCAAATACTCGTCCACTGTCAAAGTCCCCTGGACGAGACTATCAAATTCCGCCTGCTTCTGCTCCCGGGCATCCCTGGGAAAGTATCTATCCAGAAAGCAGGCCTCAAACAGCTGCCAGGTAATCACCTCTCCCCGGCCTCTCAGAAGCTATACTGTGGTCTTCCACCACTCGTGGGCGTCGCCTTGAAGCATATAGGTTGCATACAGCAACCTCTGGTGGTCGGGGCACTCCATCACCTCAAAGATTTTCTCTAGGGCCTGCAGCCACCTTGCTGCAGCCACTGGATCATAGCCCCCAAAGAACACTGGAGGGTCATGCTTCCTAAAGGTAATCAGCATCTTCCCTCTGGCTGCTACATCACTGTCAGCCTCCATCTGGGACATCTGGTCCCCTCGCAGGTGGCTCCCACCATCCTGCTGGCGACTACCCTCGCCATCATGGGTAGGAGGTGTGGAGGATACTCTGTCGTCCCTTCTGAGGTTCTTCACCTCCTCTAGCAAATCCTGGTTAGCCTTTATCAAGGCTTCATTAACTTCTCGGGTTGCAGCCATCTCTCGCTGCATCTCCTCCTGAGTCTGTCTGTTAGCAGCTAACTCTTGTTGCATGGCGGCTAGTGTAGCCGCAACTGGATCAGACTGGGCACTGGTAGCCCCACTGGTGCTTCTAGGTCTCACCATAGCACTACACATGTACATCACACAGTGAGTTGATCAGGCCCACAGTTAATGTACCCCCATGCAATGCTCATGTCAACAACCACAGACAAGCACCAAATCAAGTTCCATACATAATGTTCTTATCAGGAAACCGCTCTGATACCATTAAATGTAACACCCCGTAGGCCTCCGGTGCGTTATCATTAATAATATCAGTTTAGCGCTTAATTCACAAATAACAACTCAGTGGAAGCACAAAATCACTTTTCTTGATTTATTATGTATGGAATAAAACAGATTAAAGCAAACATTCATACAAGGCATATAAATCACACCCCTGCTGATCCAATTTATCATACATGACCATAGACAGATAAATACACATCCACAATATACTCAGGAGGAAATTCATATCATATCATTAATAGTTCTGTACATACATATATACATCAGTGTCTTCACCACACCGTGGTGATACAAAAGAATAATTGCCCTCACCGAGGGTATACAGAACTATACATCACAGGTGTACACACACCATCCCTCATCAAGGGATAAAATACAATCAATATAAACTGAGCCTTCAGCTCTCCCTACTGCTTCTCAATCAAGCAGCCCAAGTCTCTACTGGGGCCTCCTGCCCTGAGACTGCTCTCCTCTGCTAAAAGAGTCACCTGAAATCAGAAATCCCCACATGGGGTGAGATACACATCTCAGTAAGCTCAGGGTCCTTGGAGGAATCTCCTCCACCCTGGCCCACTTTCATAACACATACATCAGGCAATCACAAGCAAATGGCCCACTGGCCTGGCCCTCTGGCCCTCATAACAATATATTTAACATCCAAACATGGCGGAGCTACCTCAACGCCTATATCAGTGTGAGACCGGAAACTCACACCTGTGCCATCCCATTGGGTGCTACCCCTTCGCATGGATGCACATATATGGTACCTCCGAGAATAGAAGGAGCTACCTCAACTTCTATCCCCCATGGTCTATGGGGACCAATTCCCTGGGAGCTACCTCAACCATGAGCCAACCATACTAGGAGGAAACCACCATCTCCTAGGGAGGTCCATATCTATCTATTGGTCAATAGATCTATCACAATCAAAGCACCAAATCACAAGCACAGATACACACATATATCATTATGAAGATGCAACTACCAATGCATGCATCATGAAATGACCACCACTCCCCTGGAGTGTGGTGTGGCACACAAGATGGGAAATTATCCCCAGGGACACTGAACTTACCTGGCAAGGTATCACTCTGCAATCCTGTCCCTGCTCTGTGGCACCCGCCACTGACTCCCTTAGTGTCAAGCCCTATTCAAGGCATATATCCATATCAAAACCAATTCAACAGGCATTCAATCACAGGACATATCGAATCAGAAATCCCCTATCCTAGGGTTCAATCAATCTCAGCCCACACTAGGCTTCTCATAGACCACACAAGGTCCATCAGAGCAATTGAGTCACCACAGAGACTCAATGTACAGCACATACCTGAGCTATGGCTTACAATAGCCTATAATTCAATATATCACTGGAACGGTCTAAACCTCAACCAAGGCACCGTTCAGTTAGCCTCTCAGGCTCAACACAAACTCAATCAAGGCTCATGCATGTCCAGAGAACAACAAGTTACTCATTCCACAGCCACACATGCATATCACAGAGCCAAGATTCAAAGTTCACCAAATCAAAAACTGAAAGCCAATCCTTCATCACTAGACCGTTATAAACAAGTTTCTCAACAGGACACTGGGCTAATTCTAGCCCCAGCTCAGTATGGGTCACAATATCCAGAAAATCCCAAATTCAAAATCAACTGGAGAAACTTGAGTTTCTTACCTCAGTGGCGACCAAGAAGGCTGAAGGACAGCTTCTACTAGCTCTGGTGTCCTTTCCAAGCCACGGGTCTCAGCCAAACTCAAGTCTTTGAGCTTTTTCTTGATAAATGAATTCTTACTCACAAGGAGTTTTTAAAGAGAAAGGATGAAGGATTTAAGCTCTCAAGATGATTCTCACAAGCTTAATGGTAATTGGGAGGTGTTTAGGTCAAGAAATAAGGTCATAGGAAGCTTGGGCACTCCAACAATGGAGGTTTGGTCGTGGGGAAGAAGAAGAACTGGTTTTCTTCTTCAGTTTTCACGTTTTCCCCTTTAATACTGGGCCTGCCCGAGCTCTGGTGCGATCCGCGCCACCATGGCGGTGTATGTGGCGCCACCAGCGCCACTCCCACGCCCCCAGCGCCAACTTCCGGAACCTGTGGCGCCACCCACGCCACACTGGCGCTATCCGCGCCAACCTCCCCTGGTCTATGGAGCCGTCCGCGCCACACCTGGCATTGACCGCGTGGAAAACCAGTGAAACTTGGTTTTCCAGACCACTTCCCGCGCCGTTCTCGCCAACCATGGCGCGATTCACGTGGACTGGAAAATACCTGGCGCCCCTCGCGCCAGATTGACGCCCTTGGCGTGGAATTCCAGTGGGTCTGGCGCCATCAGCACCAGCCCTGGCGCTACCCGCGCCACACCCTTCACAGGGTTTTCTGTTGAACAATCCCAGCGTTGACCGCGTGGGATCTGGCGCCAACCGCGCCATGATGAGGGTCCTTACATGTATCAAAAGTCAAATACAATTTCTAAAAGATAAAAATAAATAGATAAGGAATAATTTTTATCTTTAGAAAATTGAAAAAAAAAAAACAAAAATGTATTTACTTTAAATTTTAAATTATAGGAAAATATTTTCTAACAAGATTTATATGTTTGATAGTGGGAAACAGAAGTTTCTTCAAATTATTGAAGTGGAATAAATATTTAAAACTATAGCAACAACTTTTACGGTGATCGGAGGAGCAAAAGTTAAAGTTTTAAGCGCTATAGCATTTTCTCATAATATATATGTTATAATTATTATTTTATTATTTTTCTTAGGATACAAATTTTAGTTTTTTTATATACCGGATAGATATTCGCCAATCGAATACCAGAGAACCATAAACTTATATATATATATATATATATATATATTATTCAGTTAATCATCATAATCGAATAAGGTCTTCGACCAATACTTGCTCAACATCATAATTATGTCAATCTAATCAATAGAATTCAAGCAAGAGTGGACTATCATGCTGGTATCCTTGGCCAATTAATTGTGCACCTTCCTTATTGCATGTTGCACCTTTCATTTTCTTAAAAAATAAAAATAAGAAACCCAACTTACCCCTTCTATCTTCTTCCGTTGTTTCCATTCTTCCTTTTCTTTCTCCCACAACCATAGCTTGTTCCCATTATTCTCTTCTTCCTACAGTGCAAGTGTAGACAGCCTTTTCCCATTCTTCTATTCTTCTCCAACTCAACTTTTCTTCTTGCAGCCATCAAAGGTACAAAGCAAGTCCAAATCGGCTCTCCAAAAGTCCCTCTCCTTCTCTGTAACACCCTCATAATTCAATACATATATGTGAATTTTCTATTAATATGCAATTCTAGATAAAATGACGAAAATGCCCCTGGACATTTTAAAAATGACAAAAATATCCTTTAGCCCTGATAAGGCCAGATAGCCTCAGTAATGCCATAAATACCTGATAAAAGTACAATATGCTCCTAGATAAGGAATTACTGATATTGTTAATAAAGAAACACCATAAATTAGAATTTTTAGAAATTTTGTAAGAAATTCTGAAAAGAATTCAATCTAGAATAACTTAAGTCTCAGAAAAATACAGAAAAAGGAAAGATACAATCTGTGGAATTTTCTCTTAATTATAGAAGGAATCGATTCTTTAATAGATTAGTTTAGCCATTTTACTAATTAAAAACAAAATGAACCAATAAGAATTTATATAAAGCCATTGGAAGAAAGTTAAATGACATCTTAAGAATGTTACTAAAACTTAAGCTAGTTTCTAAATAATTTTAGAATTTTATTCTTGAGAAATCAATTAGAATTAAGCTTTCATAGATTATAGAAACAATTTTATTCAATTTCAAGACATAAATTAAGTAAAACAAAGCATGAAATTGCCTAAAACATAGCCATCCACGTGAACAAGCAAAATTGAAACATAATTGCTTCCAAAACAAAGCTTGGTCGTGGACATCAAGGAAGAATGGAGAAAGCTTGAGAAAAATCAAGACCTAGGACACTTGTATGGCTAAAAAGTTAGGTAACTTGTAATTGGACCATTTGGAAAGTTAAACCATTATGACTTTGGAAATAATGCAACAAAAATCTACTAAGCCTAAGCCATTCCACGTGAATGAAGAAAAACCAAAGGGAATGCATCTAAACTTGCCTAGTCAATGTGCAAAGCTAGAAGGCAAGGGAGAAATGTAGAATTTTCATGAAGTAGGACACTTGTAAGGTGGAAAATCCTTAGCCAATGAAAAGAAACCAACTAGAAAGCAAAGAAATCATAAGCTTTGGAGATATTTTAGCAAAAAGCCAATTCACCTAGCTTATAAAAAGGATGGTGGGGACCAAAGTGGATGCTAGTTAACGTGTAGCATCCCACTTCCATCCTACATCCCTTTCACTTGAATAAAAAAGCACAACAAAGGCCCACACCTTAGGAGTTCACGTGTGAAAGGCTAGGAGTCCTTGAAGAAAGTTGCTAAAAATTCCAAAAGAAAGCAAGGTATGGGGAAGTGTTATGATAAATATAGTTTAGATATTTATTATGTTAGATTTTCATTTATTTCTATAAGAATCAAGCTTTGTTTACCATGTGTTTGATGAAATGCTTCAAAGAACTAAAGTGGGTACATGGATGATGATTTGAATAAGTGACTTAAAGTAACTTAAAGAATAATTATTGGAATAAATAACTTGAATCTAGTTTAATAAGAAAGTGATTAAGTAACTTAAATCTTTACATATTATGACTATATTTAACAAAGTAATTGATTTGATATTTTACTAAAGTTTGTGTGTTATATCTTGTTACTTATTTAATGTTTTACTAAAGTTTGTATGTTATATAATTAATGGATGTTTTACTAAAGTTTGTGTATTGTATAAAAGTGTTCTATAAATCCTTGAGGATGTCTACTAAATCTCATGAGGAAATTATGATGAAAACATATCTTTTATATTGAGTTTATGAAGATGGGTAATTGGAAGTGTACAGTTTAAAGTTTATGAGAAAATGAGAAATAAATTAATGGTGAAGAGTAAACAAGAAATAAAAATAATTCATTGCATATTTCATCTGCATTTAATTACCTCAGAGAGGAGGTAATAGAGTTGCCTCAAGAGGAGGTGTGTCAGATAGCTAAACTGAGTCCATGCATTCAGACAAGAGGAGTCTGAGCTGGGGGGTAGTTGAGACAATGAGGACCACACCACCATGATGATCACATGGATGGAGGTGACCTTCCTATCGCGACACTGGGCTACCCTGACTGAATGGATAAGTTCGTTCCACTGAGAGAGGGTGGGTGGGGCTATCTTGACTATGGTACCATTTAATGAGAACCTGAGATCTCAATCATGCATCATTTTAACAAAGAATCATGCATCTATTATGCATTTGTCATGTATCTTGTTTTATGAGTGTTATTTTGTCTTGCTATGGATCTATTATTTTATCTAACTATTTTTATCATATACTTACCATATTTTGTGTCTGTGGTTGACACCTGTGATGACCCCAATTTGTTGGGCGATCAGAGGAACAGTGAAGCATAAGCCATGATGGTGTGATGGGAGAGCTTGGATGACTTGTATTCTGTATTTGGTGTTTTGTTGACTCTGACGTTATGTAATTTGTACTGGACTAGTCTAGTCTGTTGGTTTGTATTTGGATTATATGATATGGAACTGTATTTCTGGACTGTATAATATTTTATCTGGAATTTAGAAATATTTGACGATAATTCATCCATTTAAAGTTAATTTAAGAAATGAAGAAAAGCGATTTTATAGAATAAATTTCTTTATAAAAGAAAATAAGCGAAAAATTAAAAAGAAATAAGCGAAAAATTTTTAGGCGTTACATTCTCCAACTCTCCACTCTACAAGCAGATTTTAATGTATTCATATTTTGAGCTGTGGACCTGTTTCCAGAACAGGCTTCCATAAGGGAATAAATATGCTTACGAAATGACCATTTTGAAAGGAAAAGTCTTACAGAACACCTTTTCTATAAGCAAAAATAATGTTATCCGAAACGATCATTTCCGAAGGTACAAAATGTACCTCTGGAAATGTCATTATGGATTGTAACTTTTGCTTCCAAAATGATCTTGCGTAAGCCAAAGTTGTAACATCCTCAAAATTATATCTTGAATTCTTATTTAATTGTGGAAGTATAATGATACTTGGATAAAAAAAAATTTAGTTGAAGAGAAATGACCATATTGCCCTTCCCTTAAAACCATAAATTACAAAAATGCCCTTAAAGTTAAAATTACATAAATATCCCTGGATATTTTTGAAAAATTACCAAAATACCCCTAGATACTTTAGTTAGATATTTTAAGAAGGAAAATTACATAAATGCCCTTTGATATTTTGGAAATGACAAGAATACCCTTAGATATTTTTGACTAGATATTTTATGGTGGAAATGACAAATATACCCCTATGATGAATGATGAATTTACCATAATACCTTTCAGGCCAGAAATGAACAGATATCCTTTGAGATTCTGTGA
Source organism: Glycine tomentella (assembly GCA_007407185.1). Classification (NCBI taxonomy): domain Eukaryota; kingdom Viridiplantae; phylum Streptophyta; class Magnoliopsida; order Fabales; family Fabaceae; genus Glycine; species Glycine tomentella. Next base: position 22,053 of record PYAF01001014.1, read on the forward strand.
AATTTTCTCTCAATTGTAGGATGTTCAAATTTACCCAATAAAATGGTTTAGTAATTTTGATGGTCAGAAGAAGAATAGACCAATTGGAATTAAGATAAGGACAATCTTGTGCTTGAGGTCTGTATGGTACTCTGTAGAATTGGTTATAAGTTATTGAAGATAATTTTTGGAGATCTCTAGGA
>PYAF01001014.1:22334-36501 GCA_007407185.1 Glycine tomentella
GAGGAAGAAAAACTTGTCATCCTACCCCTTAAGCTTGAAGTTCACGTGTGGAATGATGTAGAAAAGGGGAGAAGATTTATGAATAAGCCACTTGTAAAGGCAAGCTTCATGAAGAAGTCAAGTGGTGGACGCTTGGAACATGTATACAAGATGAGAAGAAAAATCTTCTCTCATCTCCTTTGGTAGAACACGTGGATAGCTCTAGACATTATTTCAACAATCCCAACGGTCAAAAGTTACATATCTGGGATAGTAGTGTACCTTTAAAATTTTAAAGAGATCCAACGGTTAACGAATACAGAATTAGAATTTTACTAAAATAGGTTTGGGATAAACTCAAGAATGAAAGAAAAAGCATAAAACCTTCATTGGCAAGCTACTCCACGAAAATACAAGAAGGAAGGAGAATTATTGAGAACATTCGAGTTAGGACACTTGGATGAAGGTGAATCAATAGCCTTTATGATTTGGCCACTTGGAAAGTAAGGCCATAATGACTTAGGAGATTTTTTTAGCTTCCAACTACTATATAAAGGATGAAGGCTTTGAATTCATTTTCAAGACACTTCCTACATGTCTCTCTCACGTGAAACCCTCCCTTGAATCCCTTTCATTTCATTTTCATCTTTCTCTTTTCTAAGCCTAAAGCAAGTAAGAAAGAAACTCCACCATCTTGACAAAATTTCGTAAGAAATCTAGCAACCTTAGGAAGAGTTTTGACAAGCTTAGAAGAAGGATATCAAGGCTTCATCTCTAGAGGATTCTCCCAATGAAGGAAGGAAGGAAACCATTTATCCATTCTATTTTCAAGATTTAAACTCACTTGAGGTAGGTGAAAGTTAGTTTCATTTATCATTTGGTTCTTGAGATAATTCGTATGGTTGTAAGCCGAATTTTGGACTATTTTGAAATTTCCATATCTCCCTTTATACTTAACCAAACGAGATGTTTGACCACTTATTTTAAATCTTGAGATGTCCTCTATTTTGTCCTAAAATATGGGACCAAACTAAATAGTGAATCATGCCCAGAATTTATTTTACCTCAAGCTGTCCGAAACTATTATCAACACCCAAACAGCTTCTGCCATTTGTTTTGAAAAATTTATTTCTCTCTTATTTCTTATTCAAATTAGGTGTATGATATATGGAATTAAAGATCTAGATGTCAACTATAACATATAAAAATTTCAGCTAAAACTAGATTGTTTACTGCTTGAAATCGTGAAAACACTAGGAGGTGTTAGTGTGGAATTTCGAGACTGTTGGCAGATTTGAAGTTCTATTTGTAATATATTATAACTAGAGTTTTATAACTCCAAGTGAGGCATGTGATACCTTTTTAGAAAGCTTAGGAAGTCTATTTTAATATACTAAAAGATGGGAATTTAATTACTGTTAGATGAGTATAGACTATAGGAGAAACCGAATATATGTAATAAGAAATCTTGTTGTTATGATGTTCTTTGTTATGATTTTCTTTATGATGATGAAATCTTGATGTTTTGTGGTATAATTTTATGACATGAGTTATGTAGCTTTGTATGTCATTGAGCATGTCATGTGCATTAAGAAAGATAAAAAGATAAGACCTGAAGGGTGATACGGTTAAGCCGAGCACGACCCTGATGGTGCCCAAAGGGTGATACGGTTAAGCCGAGCACGACCCTGAGGGAAAGACTAAAGAAAGATAATACCTGAAGGGTGATACAGTTAAGCTGAGCAAGACCCTGATGGTACCCAACGGGTGATACGGTTAAGCCGAGCACGACCCTGCGGGAAAGACATATTGACCCAAGGGTGATATAGTTAAGCTGAGCACGACCCTATGGGACCCCAAAGGGTGATACAGTTGAGCTGAGCACGACCCTGCGAGAGCAACCTAAGTCTAGTAATGAGCTCATTGTCTAGTTTAGGGTATTAAAGAGGAAATTAACAAGGGTAATCTATGCATTGGCATGATTAAAGATGATGCTTGCATTAATGATGAAGTATGAGATTATTTTTAAGTGTTTGTGAATAAAATGAATCTACTTCGAGTTATATGTTTATGAAATTAAAAATCAACTATAATTGTTCACATGTTTTCTTAATAAACCGAAGTAGCTGGAATGATGATGATGACACTGTATGATAAGCAAATTTTCACCTACTGGGAATTCTTTGGAATTTTCACTGTTTTAGTATATTCCCGTGTCATTCCAGACAGGTAAATCGAAAGGAGGAGCTACAAAGTGAGGACAAGTTGGAAGATTTCTTTTAATGTTGTGATCTTGTAGTATTTTGTTATATGCTTTGTAATATATGGACATTACTATTATTGTAAGGAATATTATTTACAAGTTATTACTAAGTTGTAATTTACTAAAGAGACCAAAAAGTCTCTACAGGCTCTATATATAAGCGTAACTTAATCGATTTTGGTTAAAAATTTTACGTTAGAAAAGTTAACATCTTATAGTTACTTATTATGACCTATGCATAATATAGTAATTGGAAGGATGTTACAAAAGTCGTATTTTCTGGAAGATACAAAATACAATTTTAGAAAACACTACTCCGAATTGCAGTTCTTGCTTCCAAATAGGCTTTTCTTAAGCCCAATACCGATTTCCAGAACCTAATATATAAAATACACTTTTAGAAAATATGTTCCAGATTTTAAAAAAAAATTGCTTTTGGAATAGCCTTTCCGTAAGCAAAAATAATTTCGGAACAATCATTCTGGAAGCTTTTTTTGCTTATGAAAAGGCCAATCTTGAAGTTTTTCGCTTACAAAAAGGCCAATCTAGAGGTTGTTTTTTGCTTATGGAAAGGCTATTCTGAAAGCATTTTTTGATTATGAAATGATCATCCTAGAAGCCATTCTATAGTTAATTAAATTTGATTTTGATTGATTTTGTTATTTTATAGTTTTAGTTTATATGGAGGATGAATAATTTAGTAACAAGATGTCTGATGAAGTTGACATGGATATGGATGATACCATTAAAAATGAAGATTGTAACAAATATTTTACAACTATGGAGGTAATTTTATTGTGTGTATTTGATATGTAGTTTATTTAATTGTTGATGTATTTAATGCTTGGAAGGTGAACTTGGAGCAAAATATGTTGTATGTTATTTATATATGTAGGTTTTTGATATTCGAAATGAACTATTGAAATGGGTTCAGAAGGTTGCATTTGATTTGGATTTTATTATTGTCATTTTAAGGTCAAACACAATAAATGAACAACCTGGAAGGAAGACATTTGTCTTCTTGGGTTGTGAGAAAGGTGACAAATATAGACAATACAAAAAAGATGTAAAGACGGTCAATAGGACTAGAAAATGTGATTACCCCTTTAGATTAAGAGGAAGACCACTAAAGACTGGTGAAGGATGGGTATTTAGAGTGATATGTGGGTCTCATAATCATGATGCTTTTGAGACATTGGACAACCATCCATATGTTGGTCGACTAACGAGTAATGAGAAGACAATGCTTACTAATATGACAAAGATCCAACTTTGATGAATGCAGGAAAATTATATTTCCTAATTCAAAAACTTGTTTCTATAATTTGGTTAAGAGATATATAGTGGACACAAATTTTAGTTGGGTAGGAAAATATTAGTGTGATTTTCAATTTTAAAAGATTTTAGTTAAAACAATTAATGGTTAATCATATGATTTTAAGAAATATACTTAGAGGTCAAACTAAAATCATCATAAGTACATAACACTAGGTTCAATAACAAAATAATAAAATACTGATAAAAAAAAAGTAAATATGAAATCATTGGCAAGTCTTCCTCCCAGATATAGGCATCCCATTGAAGCGCCAATCTACGCCTATCTCAATATTAGATCTATACACTACAAAAAAAAAATTGCTTTCGACATCACTACTTTAACATCGGTTTTTGATAAAATCGATGTTAACAAATGGGCGGTGACATTTTTGTAAATAAATTTATTTTGTTAACATTGATTTTTGTAAAAATCGATGTTAACATGGTGATGTTAACATCGGTGTTTGAGAAACCAATGTTAATGTGGTGATGTTAACATCAGTTTTTGAAAACATATGTTAACATCACCATGTTAACATCATCTTTTCAAAAACAATGTTGTTATTTCGATGTTAACATCAGTTTTTTAAAAACCGATGTTGTTCCTATGCCCCCAACCACACCTGTTTCATTTATTCCTCTTTCAAATTTGGGCACTGCTTAATTGTTGGATATAGGGGGAGCTTCCTGAAGTTTGGAAGTCTTTAATACAAGATTAGTTTTGAGCTTTCAACATGCTTGAAGACTTGGAATTTTATGTAAAAGGAAAGCTATCTAATTGATCCATGCATTCACTCATTCATTGATTGATTTAACTAAGTGTTTTTCATGAAAATCAAACAAAGCTTTTAACATTTAACTAAGGTTTTAATTTGATTCAAATTTTTTTTTTTGGAAAAAAAGTTTTTGTATAGTTGTAATCGATTACCTTAAAGGTATAATCGATTATTTTGTTCTTAGTTCATTCTGGAAAAGCTTTCAAGAACAATGTAATCGATTACCTATCGGAATAACCGATTATTTGACCTTTGTTTTTACATAAATTGCTGTGTTGAACACTTTAATCGATTACCAATAGGTAGTAATCGATTATATTGCTATACTTGATTTTAAGTTTCTCTGGAAGAATCAATTACCAATAGGTAGTAATCGATTACACAGGTTTAGTTGAAAAAAATTGTCTTCCTATCTTAATCGATTACCAAATATTGTAATAGATTACATAGCTCATTCTGTTTTATAAAGCTTTCTGATTTAATCGATTACCAAAGATCGTAATCGATTACATAGTGTATTTTGATTTTTTTGAAGCTTGCTGTCTTAATCGATTACAAGACGGAATAGTCGATTATTTTGCTCGTTGCTCACGTCCAAAAACTTGTAGAACACTTTAATCGATTACAAGTGTAACACTCCGTATGCATCCGGTGTATTAACAATTACCTAATCAAATTTGCACGATAACTAATTTAATTAAAATCCATGGAAGCAATTTCAAAACCATATTTCTTGATTCATTATGTATGGTACGTAACCTCAAAATAAATATACGAATTCCAAAAATGCTATAGCCAGCCTCATCGATCCAATTAACATAAATAACGATAGATACATCAATAATATCTATATAGATGTATCAGGAGAATAAACCACATGTATATACATATACATCATCAAAGACACTCACTGTGTCTATGCCAAAGAATAAGAACCAAGTGCTACAACCTAACAGATCACTTCCTCACACGAGGGTACAAAAATACAGAATATCAGCACCTCGTAATCCATACAGGACTCAAAAATATATGCACATGCATATCTTCCCTCGCAGGGGTACAAAACAATATCATATACAAAAGTAATGAGTCACAATGCTATCAAAATACTGGCAAAGCAGCTATACAGTGGCTGTCCTTACTGGGGCCTCCCGCCCTAGGAACTATCATTTCTGCCAGAAGCATCACCTATAAAACATAATCCCCACACAAGGGGTGAGATACAAATCTCAGTAAACTCAGGGTTCTTGGAGGTCTTTCCTTTCCCTGGTTCACTTCAATGGCACATAGCATTAAAATTGGCATCACACATACAACCAGCCATCACGGCTCTCATAAAGCATGTCACATGTATATCACAACACAGGTGTAACAATATATATACACATATAACATTTCCTGAGAAAGATCATCCACTGAAGGGCACGTTCTCTCAGGACTTTCCGCATCATCGCCTGAGAAAGATCATCCACTTAAGGGCACATTCTCTCAGGACTCTGCGCACGTTGCCTGAGGAAGATCATCCACTAAAGGGCACATTCCCTCAGGACTTTATGCCGATGCCTGAGAAAGATAATCCACTTAAGGGCACATTTCAAATGGGAGTCCATAGTAAACTATTCTACTGGCCAGAGAATCTCATCAATCACATAGCATATCATCACAGTGTACATCATATACATGTTCTCAGTCAAAAGCAGTAACACACAATTTCAATACACATGCATCATGACATACAATAACCATCACTCCCTCGAAGTATGGTGGAACACAGTCAATGGGAAAGACTACCAAGAACAAAGAGCTTACCTGCTCTGAGTGCTACACTGGCTCTCCCGAACTCGTGGTCACACTCACCAATAACCTCTGTATCACGCCCTATATAAAGGCATACCAGAATCAATCAATAACGGTTCTCAACAGTTAAAAGGAACAGAAACATTATTCTTTTACATATAACCCTTTATTACTCTATCTCAAGTTTCTAGGGCTAGTCACTTAACTGGTGACTGACAGATCCTCACTAAGATCTATCTTGGTCTAATAAAGGTACTAGAGTCGCTCTAAGGCCCTGCATAAGTCAATTCAATGCTCTAACTAGACCATATATCAATGATTATTCCAACTTGACTGAAACAGTTATTCCAACACGTTTTCACCGTTTATTTAGCCTTCTGAACAACTTTTGTAAAAGCACTTAGGCTTATATTTACCATAATACCTTCCATTTAATCAACATTCTTCCTACTCACATGTACTTTAAAGTCAAAATCAAACTTCATCAAAAGTCATGTTTCAAAGTTCAATATTCATCAGAACAACTTCCTGAGCATACTTTTCTAAAGAATCCAAGCCTAATTCCAGCCCTATCACAAATGGGTCACTATTCACCCTATTATCAATCTCACAAATCAATCGGTAAAACTTGAGTTTCTTACCTCTAAACTATCGAGGAAGGCTAAAAGATCACTTCCCCAAGCTTTAGCGTCCTTGAATCGCCTTCTTTTCCTTCCAAATCTCAGTTTTACAAAGTTCCTTAGAGAATGGGATCACTCCGATTGATGGTTCTCTCGAGGAACTGAAGCTGAAATCTAGCTCATGGAGGAGTTCTAATCAACTTTCTAGTTGGGTGGGAAGTGTTTGGATGAGGTATGGAGAAGATATGAAGCTCCTCTGGTCATTAATGGCAGAAAACATAAAGGAAGAAGAATAAGAACATTTTTCCTCTGCCAAAATGCGAAAATGACCTTTTATAGGACCCTAGTCCGCATTCCCACGCTAATAGCACTATCCTGGCGCTATTCGCGCCAATTATTCTAGTCTGGACGTGTTCCTGGCGCTAACCGCGCCAGATATTCGAGAAAAGAGCCTCCAGGTGCATTCTGGCGCTACTGGCGCCACTTCTGCGCTAACCGCGCCACTCTAGCGCACCTCCCACGCTAACAGGGCCAGTTCCCACACTAACGACGCCACTCTCTAGCCGTCGCAAAATTCATCGCTAAAGCTTTTTGTGACGAAATATAGTAAATTTAATTTTAATTTTTTCCATGGTTATTATCATAAGGTTGATTTAATCGATTACATAAGTGTTTTAATCGATTATTAGGCATGTTTAATCGATTACTAACAGTTGCAAAAGTTTGTTATAAATAGAACCAAGGCTCAGCTTGTTTTGAAACTTGATCAATTCGTATTCTGAGCATACACAAGCTTTCTAAACACTTCCAAAGTGATTTTCTGAGTTTTATTAGTTCTTGCATCAACTAAAACACTCATGGGTTTTTAAGTGATTCTTTAAAGCAAGAAGTCTCTTTCAAAGGTTAAGGAAGAAGAATGTTCTTAGTTTGTTTTTGTCTTTCAACCTGAATTTTTCATTCATATGCATGTCATTCACTGGATCATCAGGTTGTTTCTTTCCTTAACTCATTGATTGTAATTTTGTTGAAATTGGCTATTGTAATTGGATTCTTCTAGCTTGGGACTAGAGAAGGGTTCTCTAGCTTAAAGATTAGAATAGTGTTCTCTGAATCTTTCTCCTTAGAAGTCTAATAGGGTTTTAGATTTTTGTTCTTTATCTAGGGTTGATAAAGGGGAGGTTCTTGTAAAAGCTTGTACGAATATTTTATAAAAGTGAAACTTTAATTCAGTGTGAATTAGAAGACACTGGATGTAGCTTCATGTTTTGAAGTGAACCAGTATAAATTGCTTGTGTTCTTATTTCTATATCTATGTTCTCATCTTATTCATTGATCTTTAATTCTTTGAATCATATCCATTGTTCAACAAGTTCTGTTTTGATCTATTGAGTTCTTGGGCTGAGCTATTTGATTGAGTAAAAGGTTTATTGGTTTTTGAAAGTGATAAAGATCCTGAAACTCTGATTTGAATTTAATTTTAAAATACCAAGGTTCAACCAATTCACCCCTCTCTTGGTTGTTGTGAAATTTAAGGGGAGCTGAGTGCTTAAAATGAACTTATTGAATCCATAAATCTTGTAAATGAATGCTGAATGAATCACAGATGCTTTTAACACTTGTTCTTGGCAAAGGAATTGGAAATTTTTCAGGTTTGTAAAGCTCAAGCTTTTCCCAATATGGTTCCTCAATTAACTTCAAGTTCAACTGGTAATCAATTAAAGATTTGGCATGTTCAATACCAAAAAGGGGGAGATTGTTGGATTCAGGGGGAGTTACTTAAAGAATGCAAAGGAACTTTGATTCAAGCATTGGTTTCGAGCTTTCAACATGAAATGGATGCCTTGAAGATTAATTAGTGTGATATGTGTAAGAGAAAAACAATTCTGGTGATCCAAGTGCATTGCATTCATATTTAACTTAATTGGTTTCATAAAAATCACAAGGCTTTGGTAATTTGACTAAGTTTTTAAACTGATTCAAAGGTTTTGGAAAAATGCATTTTGCACTGATGTAATCGATCATCTTAAGTCTTTAATCGATTATTTTGTTCTTTGTCTATTCTGGAAAAGCTTTCAAGAACAATGTAATCGATTACCTATCGGAATAATCGATTATTTGACCTTTGTTTTCATATGAAATGCCTTGTTTAAAACTTTAATCGATTATTATTGGGTAGTAATCGATTACATGGTTATATATGTTTTTAAGTTGTTCTGGGATAATCGATTACCACAGTATTGTAATCGATTACACAGACTTATTTGGAAAAGCCATTTCCCTGTCTTAATCGATTACCGTTTCTTGTAATCGATTCCATTGTATGTTAGGGCTTACAAGTTTTCCTGGTTTAATCGATTACCATATGACGTAATCGATTACATAGTTCATTCAGCTTTTAGAGACTCCTGCTCTAATCGATTACCACATTCTTGTAATCGATTACACTGTGTATTTTGTCATTCTGAGTCTCTCCTGTCTTAATCGATTACAGCACAAAATAATCGATTATTTTGCTCGTTGCTCATGCCCAGAAACTATGTTGAACACTTTAATTGATTACATAGTTTATTTAATCGATTACATGAGTGTTTTAATCGATTATTGGGAACGTTTAATCGATTACAGACAGTTACAAAAAGTTGTTATAAATAGGATTGTTGCTCAGCTGCTTTTACAACTTTGTGGAATATTACCCATACGTATTTTCTGAGCTTAAATAGTCTTCTGAGCATTCTAAAGTGATTTCGAAGGGTTTAATTGTGTCTTGCTCCATTGTGCTTTGATCATGTGTGTTTTAGTCATTCTTGGAGCTTGAAACCATTTCAAGATTAAGGAAAGCTGTGCTTATTGATTTGTAATCATTCAACCTGATCTGGAAACATCATTTTACATTGCATACATTGGATCATCAGGTTGTTTCTCTCCTTAATCTGATTGTAATTTTCGTTTTGCATTTTTTTTGTAATTTGGCTATTGTAATTGGGTTCTTGCTTGAAACTAGAGAAGGGATTCTCTAGGTGGAAGAACTGAGTAGTGTTCTTAGGTTCTTGTCTCTTAGAATATAATAGGGTTTTAGATTTCTGTACTTTATCTAGGGTTGATAAAGGGAGACATTGTAAGTGATTGTAAGAACTGAAAATTTATAATAGTGGAACTCTAACCTAGTGTTGGTTGGAAGAAAACTGGATGTAGCTTCTAGTGTTGAAGTGAACCAATATAAATCAGATTGTGTCTTGCTTCTCTATCTATTAACTCATTATATTCATTGTGTTCTTGATTAAATTGCTTGACCAACAAAGTTAGTTTTGATCCATTGAATTCCTTGGGGCTGAGCTACTTGATTGAATAAGGTTTCTTGGTTTTGAAAAGTGATAAAGATCCTAGGAACTCTGATTTTGATTAAAGAAATTTTTAATTTACCAAGGTTTAACCAATTCACCCCCCTCTTGGTTAAGTGTGAGATATTCATTTTCTTTACACTAAGGTGTCTGGTGCTTGTGAGAACTCTATATGCCAATTATGTCTTCGTTCATCTTCAATTCTCTTTTTTTCACACATGCTTTTGATTTTGGAAGAGAAGTTGGAGCCCTTGAAAAAAACAACTGATGACCCAAGGTGTAGGCTTTTGAATAGATTGTATGCCAAAAAGAGGAAAGAACTAAAAGAGCATGAGAGGTTAAAGGTACCTGTGTTGTTTCTTTATTTTATCATATTACAATATATGTCACATTGTATAATGTAGTCCTTATTTTTTAATTAGATATTCCTAATTAAATTGAACTTTTTTTGCCAAGAGATGTTTCCTAGTTCTCTCCTCATGTTTTAAATTGTAGATTGTTGAATTAATTAAGAATTGATCCCTTGCATGTTTCTGAATGTTGAAGCTGATGAAGAGCATGTAGATGAACGCTCAGTTAATGACCTTTTGAGTTTAAAGTATTTTTATCCTTGCTTTTTCTTGAGTTTACTTCTTGCTTCTTTCTGTAGATTGGGGAAATATATCAGCTCATCCCTAATTAAAGTCTTTTTATTTTATATTCTTTTTGGACCACGTGAAATTATTCTGTTAAACCTACTGTTGAGCCTAGTGGTTGATTTATGACCATGATCGCAATATCAAAATTGGTAGACAGTCAATTAGACAAATATCGAACATGGGTGATTTATAATTAAACATGGGTCCTAGTCTCCTCAGAATTAATCATTGAATTGAAGTAGCATTGCCAAACCTAATGCGATAATTGTTTCCTATTAACATAGAGTAACAAGTGTTTGATGTGTTTACTCATTCGGGTGGAGTACAATTTTGAAGGAAAAATAAGGTTTAGTTAGTGTTAATTTGATAAAACCGATGTTAATCTACTCGCGGTAGCATTTTCGTAAATAAAGGGATATCGTTAACATCAGTTTTTTAAAAAATCGATGTTACTGGAAGAAAGTCAACATCAGTTTTTTGAGAACCAATGTTGGTAGCATAATGTTAACATCGGTTTATGTAAAACCAATGTTGTTAGTTAATAGTTAACATCAGTTTTCAAAAAACTGATGTTGTTAGGTCATAGTTAACATCGTTATTTAAAAACCAGTGTTGGTGGGTCTTTTATAAACGCACGCCCAAACTTTGGACCTCCTACTCTGGCTCTCGCTGTCGGTGTCGGTGTCGGTGTCGGTGTCGATGTTAGTCTCACTCTTACGGCGCTTCCACTTCTCGCTCTCGGTGTTGTTATCGATGGTCTCGCTCGTAACTTTCCGTAGTTGCGATAAGGTTAGCATTCCTCCTCTTGTTTATGCCTTTATATAGACTAGTTTTCATGTTCTGGCCACTTGATTTTTTGATACATTGTTGATAACCGATGTCGTATCACTTCAAAACAATTAAACTGCGTAGCACAGGATTAACCTAGGTCGACTCAGAGACATGATCAATTTGGTTCCAACTTTAATTCACTAAAAAACAATAGGGGGTTTTTGTCGAACAGTTTGCATGCAATGAGTAAAAATTGTAAAAACACAAACTACCATTGAAGAAAAATGCAAAAACTAACAGAATTGATAAGAGGTATTGTAAAATAGATTAAAGAACATCAATCCAATTCACCAAACCAAGCAATGCAAATTATCATAGTTCTCAGATAATGATCATGTTATGAAAGTTCATTCAATTTCATTAGAAGCAGTTCAATCGAATTAACTCCTAAATTAATTGAAACCACAACCCTAATTGAAATATTATCCAAATAATCTGTGATTAAAATTCGAAATTAGGAAATGAATCCATAAACTAATCCATTTTCAATCCTAAACACATTCATAATCATGAAAACTGAATAGAGGATTGAAGAAGAAAGTGAACATTCACACAAAAATTGAAATACCAAACCAGAGCTCAAATTCTTTTTGCTTGGACTGGATCCTTGGATTGATTGATTGTTTATCCTTATATGATCATCATCAACGGAAGACCCACAAAATTAGTGCATGAAAAATGGAAGAACATAAATGAAAATGAAGAAGAAAGCTCAAGAACAGTTGAGAGAAAAGATTTTAAATCTGAAAACTTCTAAAAGAAACTACAAAATCTATTTTTTTGTTAAAATGTAGTGTAACTTTCACTAATTAATTGCACTAGCATATAGATTCCGAGTCAGTAGGAAATGATGGGTTATGACTAGGTCCATCTAATCTAATTAATTATGCTAATTACACCAATAAAAATCCAACTCGCAGCCCAAAATTCAAGTGCAGAGGTTCTGACTTACAAGTCCAAAATGACTCTCAAAATGACAAAATTGGCCTTGGCTTATCTCTAACAAAATTGTATATCTTTTCCTTATCTTTCCAGGGACTACTAATATGCCATTTGGAGTTCTATAGAGCTCTCTAGATCCTGCACAAAGAAGATAGAACAAGTGAGCAAAAAATCCGAAAATAAGCTACAATTATCAATTAAGCCCACTTGTTTGCCTTAGACAAAAATTGAATTAGAATGAGAAAATAAAAGTCCAAGAGAAGTCAAATAAGCTGAGAAGAATAAAAAAAGATTAAACTATAAATGCTCAATCAAGATACCCCACACTTAAACTTTTGCACTCCTAGGCAAAACTAAAAGAAAGATTAAGATAAAAACTTCAAACTAAAGTAAACCAAAAACTAAAAGAAAGGTTGAACAAGGTACACACATTTTTCAACGGATCCTAACAATGCACAAAAGTGAGAAAGATGAAAGATGAAAGAATGATATTAAGGTAACAAACAATCCATGAACACACGATCACAAAGTGCAAAATTAAAAAGTAGTCAGGTTAAAATTAAGAATGCACCAAGGTGATAGAAATCTCTCAAAGAACAACACTCAACCTCATCCAACGTGTATTGCTTTGTGTTTAGACTCAAACACCACATGTAACTAGCACATCCAAATTTTGGCAAGACTCTAATTCATTCAACTTGAAATACACATGCATCAACAGATCAAAAGAACTTTATTGGTTTGTAATGTATGGCTTAGGTAAAGGGTGGATAAGAAAAGGATATTTAGGCTAAAACTAAGAGAAAAGAGGGGCAATGGGGCGTAAGCCAACAAGTAAAACAAGGGGTAGAAACAAAGAATTTACAAGCATGAAAATGAAAGACAACAACTTTTATTGCAATTTTATTTAGGCTAACCAATTGTCGTTTAAGTTACAAAATTTATAAAAAATCGTCTCCATAGGTACTTGAGTTAATCAGTTAATTTAAATAAAAATAACAGTTTAATAGTTTAAATACAACAAGTATAGTCGAAGTTTTTGTTGGTTTTGTGGAAATAACGAAAATAACGGAAATAAAGAAATTACAGAAATACGAAAACTAATGAATTTAATTATTTGAAGAGAATGTAGGATTGGGTTTAATCATTCAAACCCTCAGTACCCATTTAATATTACCATGTATAAATCATTTTCTATCATTACTGATCCACACATTAATTCCCCCGAATCGATCCTTCACATTCGAGAATTCTAAGGATATTTACCGAATATCGATCCCTCACATACGAAGTAAATAACCCAACATTACAATCATAATCTCGTGCTATTTGAAATCTAAACGTTATGCTTTATGTTGGATTCAGTGGAATTACTTGAAGAATGGGCAAAGAATCAAAACTTGGTTTTAGCTTTCAACATGCCTTGAAGTATTGAAGAATTATGTGTGATTAAATGTAAAAGGAAGATGTTGAATTGAGGGGGAGCCACTTGAAGCACAAAGGATAAATTGATTCAAGAAGGAAGGTTTTGAACTTTCAACATGCCATGAAGCCTTGAAGATTAATTTGTGATTGAATGTAAAAGGAAGAAAGCATTTCTGGTGATCCAAGTGCATTGCATTCATATCATTCATTGAATCTATGTGGTTATGAAAAAGAGTTCACA